>PVIJ01018701.1:0-25669 GCA_004024925.1 Scalopus aquaticus
TGATTAACCGAGCCAGAAAAGATACTTACTGCTGACTAACTGGCCCACGCTCAAAGCTGAAGAGGAGGAGGATGAGGAGGAGGCGGAGGAAGCCTGCCGGATGGGGCTTTGACACATGGATGCTTGGGTGTGAGCCAGGTGCAGAAGGTTGCCTTGGGAGGCTGCTTGACCCACTGACGTCTGGGAGGGCTGGTGGAGCTACATGGGGGGATGGAAAAATACACAAATGAATGACAAATTAGGGGGGAAATACCAGAGAATAGAAGCTTCATCTGGGGTCGAAAACTTATTTCTCAGACTATGTACTTCTCAGGAAGCGTGCACACCCTTCACAGCGGGTAAGATGTTTTGGAGATAACATGTTGCTGCTTGCTTGACAGATATTTTGTTAGTAATTCTGAATATATTATCAATTCCCTACTTGATGTGCTGGGACACCCAATTTTCTACATTTCTCAACTGTGGCTTGTGGCTGCATTCTTTCTCCCTATTCATATAGTGTATTTGACAGCTTTTGCACATACACACCGGTAAAATGCGATGCTTACAATCAACTCAGAATGCAAAACTCAGCCTTACAGGTGTGGCTATACTCGACCATTCTGACTTACGTAACCTATTTTTTGGCTGAGTCTATATGGGAACTTTCCGCTCTTCTAAACTAAAAGATCTGGGTCAGTTACTCCAGCCTTGAGAAGAATGTCATATGCTATGCTGAGAAAATGAAGAGAGACATTGGGGAGTCAGGACAAAAGCATCCACATCATATCTAGCTCTTGCTTGTCACCTTTCTTACTTGGTGCCAGCAGCATGCTGAGGGCTCTCCTGCCCTCTGTTGCTTACTTTGGCAGGTGTGGAATAGCTGGTTTGGGACATGAAGTCTGACCTAGCCTTAAGCTTAGTCAAAATGTCACAAGTAAGAATTAATTAATTTGTAAAATTTTGTGTGCTTTACGGAGTACTTTCTGGATGTTCATTTATTCCTGACTCTTTGACAGGTTCAAAGGAGAAGTGAGAGGAGCTCAGCTGAGGAGAGGAAGGAGAGAGGAGGGGGGATGATTGCAAGTGCCAGGTCCACTTGGAGGCCTGCCAGGGCCTTGTTTTGTTTTGTGTGTTGACCCCCTAGAAAACAGACATGGGGTAGCCGTGAACCCTGAGCGTCTGCCCCTTTGCTGTTTGTGTATAGTACTTTTTTGGCTTATAAAGTGCTTTCATAGCTATCATTACACTCTGTGGCAAAGCTTTTTTTTTTTTTTAACAAGAAGTGAGGGTGGGATAGAATCAAATCAGAACCCTGATTTGGCCACCTCCAGAACAGGCACCGATCTTCCATCACTTCTCAGGGTCTAGAACCAGCCTGAGAGACTTCAACTTCACCGTTGCCACTGCTTTTCCAATGCGTGTGTGTGTTCATTTTGATGCAATAGTATGGAAATATAATTTATATAGAACAGAATACACCCATTTCAAGCCTACAGTTTGATGAATTTTGTCAAACATACATCTATGAAACCACTATCATAATCAAGATATGGAAACTTCCATCATTCCACAAAGCTCCTGAATCCCTTTTGCTCTCAATTTCCCCTCCACTCTTGGCCCCAGATAACCACTGCTATGCTTTCTGTGACAATGGACTCATTTGGATCATTCCAGAAGTGGAGTCATGTGGTGTGTGCTCTGTTCATTTCACTTTTTTTCTCAGATATTTTTGAGATTCATCCATTTTGTTGCATGTATTGGTAGCATTACTTTTTGTTGCTGAATAGTGTGTGTGTGTGTGTGTGTATATATATGTATATTTTTATTGTATATATCTATGTCACAGATTGTTTATCCAACATGTTGGCTATTTATAGTTTTGAACAATTACAAATAAAACTATTACAAACACTGATGTACAAGTATTTGTGTGTATACCTGTGTTTTAATTTCTCTTCTGTAGATATATAGGAATAGAATTGTGGAAATTGCTGGGTCACACTATATATGCACATATATATATGTTTATATATATATTTTACATATACGTTTTATATATATTTACATATATATTTTATAGTATATAATATTTATATACATCATATAGTCATAATATTTATTATTTATTATTTATTATTATTTATTATTATATATAATATTTATCATATAATAAATATTATATACTATATATTTCTTATATAATAAATATATTTGATATTAAATATTAAATATTTATATTAAATATTAAATTCAATATTAAATATTATATATTATATATATTCATTATATAATAAATATAATATATAATATATATATTTACATATATATTTAACTTATAAAAAATACCCAATGATTTCAAAAGTGCTTGTGGCATTTTATACTCCCATCAGCAATGCATGAGGATTTTAGTTTCTCTACATCTTTTTAATTTCCTCAAGTGTTTTAATCCATTAATTAGCACTTACCATTTAGGCAGTTATTAATGTGCTATTAATATGCTACTTAACTGGTGGTAGTTTTTTTTTTTTTTGCTCCCCAGCTTCACATGATATTTCTATGCAGCAGATAGGTCTAGTATGATTATGAGAAGGAAGTCACTAACCCAAGTTTATGTGGTCTGCTGAACCTCTAACTCGAGGCTCCCACCCACAGCACAGGACAGTTCCCAGCAAACTATGCAGTCCTCTACAGAATTGCCTACAGTTATGTTTCAAGTGAACATCCTTACTGTTCCTCAGTTGTGCTAAGTGGTGGCTAGATTTGAAGCAAAGATAGTTGTAATTGACATGCAACCCAGATTAATATGCATTAAGCATTTGCTTTAAGTAATTAGCAATCTAAGCACATAATCAACAATTGAATCTAGTAAATTTTATTCTGTAATGACATATTAAAGATTAAATCTATTTTAACTTGCTTAATAAAATGTGATAGATATTTGCATGTCAGTTACCTAGTCTAACTTATTGAGTTGTCCTTCTAAATATTGTTACTTGACAAAGATTTTTATGGTTCTGAGTTACTGAATCATAAGATAGTATTCAGTTTTACTATTTCATCAATAGTTTATTGGTCTGGGGTGTGGTAAAGTATCATCAAGGAACTGAAAAAGACAATAATCAATTTAAATTTTTCTTTCTCAGACACCACTCAGTAAAGATAAAATGACTAGACTTCAATCTCACTTAGGAGTCATTAAGGCAAGCAGGGCTTATGCATTAAGCTATGCAAGAGAAAGAATTTGAGAGGAAAACATCGAACAATTCTTTAAGAGTTTAGTCTATGTTTACACAAAGACAGAGATAAATCTAAAATACTAGCAAACCTAAGAAAGATTTTTTTCAAAGGAAGTATTTTTTTAGGATCTTGGGATCCTGTTTACCCACTAGAGTCCAACCAGACAGTTCAGAAAAACCAATAAAAATTCTGAAAGTTTCTTACGTCACAAGAATCAAGATTATATAAGCAGAAACATACAAATGGAGCTATTCATCTCCTTCTAATTGCCATACAGACATGTATCTGTTATTCCAGAGTGACTTGTTAACCCTGGCTGCCTATTACACATATAAAAATCACTCTTTCGTAAGTTCTTCCCTCAATTAAAGGGGACATTAAAAGTACGACTCCTCTACCCATCCCTAAAACTGCAATTCTTTCAGGTAAACTATAAAAATGGCCCTATCCTTGATAGTCTTAGTTTAATGCTTTTGGTGTGTTTATCTTTGACTAAATATATTTGATGTATATGAAATAAAAGAGAAAGCAGAGCTTTAAGCTAGTTAATGAAATAATGCTGGGATTCAATATAAAGATTTCATGTATTTTAAATAAATCACATGAGGATTAGGTTAGATTTAATTATGTTGTTTTTCAGACACTGACTTAACTGCAAATAATATACACCTGTATTACATAATTATTGGCCAAGGAAATAAGTGTATAAATACTTAGAATATAACTGACCACAAAAATTGAAATAGTTTACCAAAGGAAAGTGCATGGAATTAGGGAATAAATAGAAGCATGAAGGAAAAACATTCCTTTTCCTTCCTGAAGAGAAAGGGAAACTTTGAAGCTTCTGTAAAGGTAGATGCTTCGTAATATTGCATTGATCTTGAGAAGCCAGCTATCCAGATATTGTTTATTGGGTGCTTCCTATGTGTTTTTACATACATTGTTTTTAAATCTTGGCAATAGCCATTTTGGTCAGGTACTAGTGATACCATTGTAGTTGAGGAAGCAGAGAGGTGAAAAAAAAAAAAAGTAAAAAGCTTGCCTGGGATCACAGATGCTGTAAGTGAACTTTGAATCCAGATATGTCTGACTCAAGAGCCAGCGCTCCTTTCACTAGGCTGCGTTGCCTTTCACTCCTGTCTTCATTGGCGACCAGATACTGCTCAGGACAGTAAGAGGACACTCTACTTGGGAGCTGGGACAATGAGATGTGCTCCAACTGACCCTGCGACCTGCTCTCTGGAATTAATTGGCACTAAGGTAGAGCATTATGATCTATCAATTTGAACATAACTCACCATTTTTTTTGATATGAAAATTTAAATAGTTTTCCTAGTTTAGTATTATTCTTTAAAGATTCTAAAGTAGGTCCTCCCTGATGGCGCAAGGGGTTAGGTCTCAGTACAATGAAACTGTCCACAGCCACTGCAGCATGAGTTCAATCTCTGGCCTGGGAGCTGACACACATAGCGCAGCAGACATCTCCTGTCTCTCCCGCTGCTCCCCTCAGCAGTGTACGTCAGTAGATCTGTCTGTTCTGCTCCCCATTCTGTCTCTGGTGAATCCTCTCACCCCCAGCACCTCTGCCCTGCACCCCAGTTCTTGTATGCATAAATAAAATAAATCTTAAAAAAAGATTCTAAAGTATTTATAATTTATATATTTTAAGAACCCAAGGTACCTATAGGTGGCTAGAGTATTATCCAAAAATATTAAGATTTTGGTGTCATCTGGAACACAATTCAAATAGAATTGCCTGTAGGGTATCCTTTCCTTAATATGAGTAAGTAACTCAAACTTACTTTTCTCTGTATCCTGTTTATATGACCATATTTTCTATTTATTCACTATACCCTCACTACATTGCCTGAAGGAGCTAGAGTTTAAGTTTCAGTAATTCCTCTCTTCACCCATTTTTAAATTATAAGCCTTGTGCTTTTGACTGCATTATGTATGAGCTGAATTGTGTCACACCTTAAATTCATATGCTAAAATCCTGAAACCCACTGTCTCAGAATATGGCCATATTTGTGATAGGTTTTTCAAAGAGATGATTAAGTTAAGGTGAGGCTAAAACACTGGTGAGAAAATACTGTGTTACACATGGAAGGTATGAGGGGAGCAATGACACCGAAAATCAAGCAAGCTTTTAAAGTGTGCTTGTATTTGAATCTATTTTTGTTGAATATTTTTAACACCCCAACAGTATTGACTAACACAAATAAAACAAGGCCCACCAGTAAGAGGCAGCAGGGAGAATAGAGCTTTCCAGACTCTGAACCCTGTTCTCAGTTTCCCATTCCCTGTCTAAGATGGGCAATACCACTCCCTCCTCTAGATAGTTCAAAACCCCAGGCACATAGGAACTGCCTCACCTTCTCCTTCTTTGTTGTCTCTTCATGCTCTCGGCCTGTGTTAATCTGGCCACCATAGCAAAGTACCGCAGAATAGAAGGCCTAAACAATGGAAACTTACTGCCTCATAGTTATGGAGTCTCCAAGTCTGAGATCAATGTCATCAGGGTTGACTTCTTCTGAGGCCTCTCTCCTTGAGTTGCAGACGGCGGCCTTCGCCCTGTGCACTCACACGGTCTTTCCCTTGTTGTCATTGTCCCAACCTCCTCTTCTTGCAAGGATGCCCATCATATTGACCGAGAGCCCACCTTAACTTAATCATATGTGGACAACTAGATGCAGTAAAAGAAAACCAGAAATCTCCCAAGGGAAAAATAAATGGCCAGAGCACACACTAGAAGCAAAGATCCAGTGGACAGAGGTAAGAAAAACTTTAAGTGAACTCTATTTATAATGATAACAGGGCCATGCAAACTACAAGAGGGCAGGGTGGCTACTCTGTATAGGTCCTCGCCGTTGTTGACTCGTTCCAACATCTGGTATTCCTGAGACCCAGCACTGCTCTGGATAAGGGGGTGTGAGTTGGCACCCAAGATGGAAATAACCTATGTACTCAAGGACATGCAGAGTGAAGATTATTGGCTTAAATGTCAGGATCTCAATGTAGAAAATCTGGAGCTTGAATCAGCAGGCACAAACAGATCAGAACACCTGGGTTTTCCCATAGAAGTGGACACTACTTGAAACCAAGTCTGGGGTATTTAAAATATCTGCTCTCCTTTTCTGCTCCAGGCTAAAACCAAGACAAAAGAATGCTTGAATGGACAGAGCTCAAGCACCTGTCAATAACAAAGTGAACATCCCAGAATAAGGCTCTGTGTTGGAAAAGAGAACAACTCTTGGCCTTTGACCCTGTATCAAATACAATCTGTGCCCAGCAATACATCTAGTGCTTAAAAATAGCCTAGTGTGGAAGTGGACACGAGACTGGAAGAGACACTAAAATGGAGGAGGTGGCCTAGAGGAGGGGATCACTGTGGGTTCTTATCACACAATTCTGGCACTGACAGCACAGTACAAAGTTTGAATTCCTAATTTTACTGGTACCCTATTATTTGGTACCCTGTTGTTCTAGTTCTTTTTTATACCTTCTACCCCTCACCGGTACTAATCCTCAGATTACTTCAACAGATGTAAAGACAACAGTCTGAGAAACTATCTTTACTATAACACGTAAAAAACTAAACATGAGATGACAGAACAGTACACCACAAATGTCAGAGCAAAAAACCCTAAGAGGAGCCCTAATCCAGCAGACCTAGAGAACATGAGAGAAGAGATGTTCAAGGTAACATTATGTAGCTAAGGAAATAATGGAGAATCTAAAACAACACCAGAATAGAGATTAAAAAAAAATGACGCAGCTACAATTGGAAATAATTGAGCCTAGAAACACGTACAGATGATTTAAAAAGTACAATCGAGGAACTTAACAGTAGGCAAACAGAAGCAATAGAGACGCTTGATGGACTGAAAAATACAATGTTAGAGATAACACACAAGTAGAACAACATAGAGAGAAAATCTAAAATATGAAAATAGGCAAGGGCCATTTGGGACAATTTAAAGGGAAGTAACATCTACATCATGAGGGTCACAGAAGAAGAAAAAGAGAAAGACAAGATGTGAATCTATTCTTCTGAATCATATACAATGATGTAAACCTATGTTACCACAAACAAACAAACAAATTTATTTATTTAAATAAATAATTGCTGAAAATTATCTCAATGTGGAAATGAACAGAATATTATGATCCAAGAAGCCCAAAGAATTAAAAAATAATAAGACTAGGTAGACACACAGCAAGATACATTCTAATAAAACTATTGACTACAATTATAAGGACAGAATATTTAACAATCAAAAGAATAATGGGTTACTTATTAAGGATCACCAATCAGACGATTAGTAAACTTTTCAATAGAAACAATACAAACGTGAAGGGACTGGAAGGAGATAAAGTACTTAAAGAAAAGACTATCAGTCCAAAATCTTTTATGCAGCAGAATTAACATTCAAGACAGAAGGAAGAGGAAAAGCTTCACTGAAAAGCAAAACTAAAAGAATTTATCAACACCTAGCTGTAAATGAAAGAAAATGTTAAAAAACAGCAAAACAATGAATACAAAGCAGCAGAAACAAATTATTTAACATGGGAGAAGAAGAATAGGAGTAGGAGGAGGAGACTAACAATGTGGCCCATCAGTAGGAGTCAGAGATCAGATCATCCAGTGGGTCACACAAACAGAACATTATGTACTAACTTCAGTAGAACACTCAAACAAAAATTAATAGAAGTAACATGTAAGACAGTGGAAATGTAACTTTAAAAAAAAATTCATAACAGGAAGCCCTCAAAAAATAGAAAAGACAAGGCAACCAAAAAACAAACAAACAAAAACCCCAAAACAAAAACAACAAAATAGCTATGAACATTTATGTCTCCATAATCACCTTAAATGTAAATGGCCTTGAATACACCAGTTAAAAGATCTGGAATGGCTCAATGAACTTCAAAACAAAGCCAATCCTTTTTTATTTTTATAAGAAACCATACACACACACACACACACACACGTATATATGTATTTTGGCTTTATGGATATCTCCTTTGATGAATTATCTTTTCATATCTGCTGTACCATTCACTAATTGGAGTTTCTATTTTTTATTGTTGAATGGTATGATTCATATATACACACACACGCACACATAAATAAATAAATAATAAGTGTTATATGATAATATCAATATCAATAAATACAGGGAAAACATTTGATAAGATTTAACACCCATTTATGTTAAAAATTCTAAACAAGATGGTAATAGAAGGAACTTATTTCAACATAATAAAGGCAATATACACAGACAAACAGCAATCTCACTCTTGGGCATTTATTTAAAAAATATGAAACCATTAACACCAAAACCCCTTAAGTTCCACAGTGTTAATTGCAGCATCTTTTACAATAGCTAGGAGGTGGAAGCCACCTAAAAATGTCCATTGGCAGATGATTGGATCCAGACAATATGGCATATCCCACCATGGAGAACTATATAGTCATAAGAAAGGATGAAATGTAGTCATTTTTAACGAAATGGAGGGAGTTTGAGAGAATTATGTATAACACATTATAATGTAAACTAGAATGATATAAACAAATACTAGACAATCACATAGCAGACATTAGAGAACATAAAAAACTGTCAAAAACCAGGGTACATCAGTAAATATCCAGAGGGCTCTGAGGTTAACAGTGAGGGAAGGAAAGGGACAACAGGATACAAGGGGTGGTTGTGGGGGACAAAAAAGGACATTTTAGATTGCTAATTTGGCTTCTTATTAGCACCAAGTTTATTTTTTGAGCAAATGTTGAATGTCTTCATGGATGGAAATCTCCAAGTATTATAGCTGTAGTATTTAATTTTTGAAACATTTCAGTGTTTTGACTTCACAATTTTTTTTGTAATATTTTTTCTTTTAACTGTCTCTCCCCCAACTTCATTAAAAACTCCCAATAATTTTTGTTGGTATTTGCAGGATCTCAATCTTTCATTGGTATAATTCGTCAAGAGTGGTTAACACACGACATGCATATTTTATTCAGGCTAGTTAATAGTAAGTAGTGAAGAATAAATATGCACAAAAATGAGCTCTGTGCCACTTATAAATAAATCATTAATTCATAGTCACGGCATAGTGAGTGCAAACCAGGGGCTCTGGGCCCATTTTTACTTTGGTGGGGAGGGAAGTTCACTTAACCCACAACAGCCACAGAACCCCAGGGAGGGAATGAAGGGCCACTTTTGTAGTCCACTGAACACTTTGTAGCAAATAAATTTTTTCTATTCAGAAAGACATTTTTTTTCTCTTTTATCTAGTCCTTTTCTGAATTTATTTATTTTTTGCTTTGGTCACCAAGGGTGTCTGATGTGATATTGTAGAAGCTTTATCTAGGACCATTAGAGCCTGGTCTATTTATTTATTTATTTTTAAAAATTGCTTATATTTCAGATGATAACTGAAGGATCTCAATCTTTCATTGGGATAAATCATCAAGAGTGGTTGACATTACATTCATATTTTAGTCAGACTAGTTATAGTAAGTAGGTATAAATGTTAAATTAAAGATGTAATTATTCTTATCAAGTTAAAACATATCATTCCAGGTTATCTCATCTGAGATTCCTATACTGCACTCCTAAGTGTAAGTTAAGGGGAACTCTGCTTCTGTAATTTATGACATATTTACTGTTGGAGCTATTTCTTGTGAGATCAAGCATTTGTTATAAATCACATGAAGAAATAAATTAAGATACTACTGTTTCCTTTGTCCTTTTTTTAGTGGTTGTCCATATATTTCTTCATGTAAGTGATAATATTTAAAGAAAAAAAAAACTGAAGACTGCTCTCCTTATACCTTGAGTTCTGAATATCTTACTGTCTGAGCATTTACAATGTACTGTCCTCAGATGGATCACGGATGAATTGGTGGTGGGTTACCCAAGGGGAATACAAAATGTAAATGATATAAATAACAATAAAAATATACATTATTAAAAACAACAACAACAACAATGTACTGTCCTCAGAATCACTGCTTTTATATCCAGGAGTCAGACTTGTATAACTTCTTTTTTTTTTTAAGTTTAATTCTCTTATTCATTTTCTTATTTATTTATTTATTATTATTATTTTTTTTATTTTAAAGATTTATTTTTTATTTGTACATACAAGCTGGGGTACAGGCCAGAGGTGTGGGGCGGCGAGAGGGTTCACCGGAGACAGAGTGGGGAGCAGAACAGGCAGATCAGAAATACAGTGCTGAGGGGAGCAGCGGGCGAGGCAGGAGAGGTCTGCCGCACCATGTGGGAATCTCCCCGGCCGGGTGTCGAACTCGCGTCGCCGCTGCCAACAGCTCCACAGCGCAGCGCTTACCCGCTGAGCCACCGGGGAGGCCCCATATTTATTTATTATTTTTGTGAAGGCCAGAGGTACAGGGGGTGAGAGGATTCACCAGAGACAGAGAGGGGAGCTGAACAGGAGGATTTACTGAAATAAACTGTTAAAGGGAGTCCCAGGCGAGAAAGGAGAGGTCTGCTGAGCCATATGTGGGTTAGTTCCCTGGCCAGTGATTGAACTCAAGCCGTAGGGGTGATAGAGCTGAGACTTAACCCCTAGACCACCAGGGAGGCCCAGGCTTGTATAACTTTTATTGATTCACACAACTTGTTAACTTTCCTTCATGTTCCTATGTTTCAACAGAGCTGATGCCAAGAAATAGTTATATATTTGTTTCCACCATTTCCCTGATATTTTGACCAGGTTGACTACCTGTTTCTTGATTTTTCTGGGGCTAGCACAGACCACTGGAACAAGCCTTGAATAAGAGGTACAGGCCTGTTGGTGGCTGATGTGATTTGGGGACTCAGGGGAGTTCTTTTCAATTGTTCTCAAGTGTTTTGCCAGCATGAGAGGGGTGTGCACATATACCAGCAGGAGGAGTTCCCCTTCTGCAATGTCAGTTGTATCTGCCATGAGTTGGATTTGCAAGATATGTTCCGAAGGGGCTGGCTATTTCTTCCCAGTTGTTATGTTGAAGAGGATGGTGATGGTACACTTAGATCAGCAGAGGACCAGATGTTCCTGCAGTGGTAATGAGGTTTCATTCCAAGGGTCAACAGGAACTATGTGAGGACATTTCTGAGGTTTGTCTGTGCTCAGAAGAGAGACTGGAAAAAGATTAATGATGTTTACTGTGGCAAGGAGTGGGCTACATACTTTTATTTGCCATGTCTTGAGTAGGTCCTTACTCTGTATAACTGCGGCTTCAGATCTAGAGCTGTAAGTTTATGTATCAGCAACAGTCTATCATACATGCTCCCTGTTTGAAATTCAAGGTGAGAGTGAGAGCTACTTTGTATTTAATGTTGATGATCTCTAATTAATTCTTCACAATACGGGCAATTTACAACTTGGTTTTGCTGACAAAAATAGTTTTTCACAGATGTTTGAAAAGTGGCTGATCTCACCCACCCCACCACTCCTGGAGATAATTATAAATGTGAACAGATAGAACTGGGACTTAAAAAGCCAATGAAAGATAGAGAATCTTTCTTTAGTTGTAGAATTACTTAGAAGGTAGATAATCTTATGAAATCTTGTAAACAGTTAAAAAAAAAAAACTAGCTGAGTGACAGGGTGGGGAGAGGATGCAGATGTCAGCAATGGTATATTTGGCAGGAGTTGCACCACTGCCAGAGATAAATTTGACAAAGAAGAGGGTGAGTGACAGAGAATGTGGCTCCCCAGACTAGCAAGTGAGTGGCCTCAATGATTTAGATTTAGAGCAAGAATCAAGGACAGAGGTCTCTGTCCTTGGGAAGTGTGTTCAGACCTGGCTCTGTTTTTCCTGGTGTTGAACCCTCCCTGGATGAGGTCCCCTGTTAGGTAGACACTGCTAGACACTGTTAGGTATCCCCATACTCCTCCCTGAGGGCACTTATTGCAGATGTTAGGAATACATTTGTGCAAATCTTTGATGAATGCTCATCTACCTAATTAGACTGTAAACTCTATGAAGGCAGGGCTCATGGTATCTGTCTGTCCATCCGGTCTTGCTTCCTGGCTCAGTATCTGACAAACAGTAGGTGCTGAGATATATTTTATCTTATATAAACATATTTTAAAATATTTATTTTAAAATATTTATTGAGCAAACAAATGGGTTTTCCGACTATAGTCTAGGGTGTCACCAAGAATGGGTTCTATTCATGGTTAAGTCAGAAACAAAATACAGGCAATGGCTGAGGTCACTGGAAGAATATTTCTGCTTTGTTGCAGATGAATCTGATATTGGAAGAAGAAGATCTTCTTCCTCTTTCCTTTGGATTATGTTTTACATGATTTCCCAAAAACACATAAAACCATATACTTGGTCACACTGTTAGTCTTCATCTTCCCCTTTCACCATCTTTCCTTCGCTAGTGCACTATTCAGGTTTAAATCTGAGTCTTAGTTTTGGCCATCTCTTGCTTCTTAATTTACCCAGTTAACAGGATTATTTGTATCAAAATGTCTAGAGATGTTCCAGACTTGAAAACATCACAGAGGATTTGACATTTTTCCATTGCTTTACCTGATTTCATCTCTGCAGCATTTTACACTGTGGTCCACTTTAAAAACAAACAACTCTTAGATGCTAGATTATCATACTCTGGGTTCCTCTCCTACTTATCTGATCCTTTCTTCTCTCTCTCTCTTCTTCCATTCCTTAAAAGATGGTGTTTTCCAAGATGATACACCCATCTTCTTTTCTTCCTGTACTCGCATAGTTTCTCTGGATGTCTCAGTTGTTTTAGGCTCATGAGTCTTGGATTTAACACTCCTGTCCTGAATTCTATCACCACTCCAGACCCTTGCTTCCAAATCTCTAGCAATGCTCACATTAATTCCTATTTGTGTTTTGCTATAGTCTTCTAAATAGTTTGTTTATGACAGATGTTTCATAGTTCAGTTCAACCTTCATCTGCTACAGAGTTTTGTCTTGAAAAATAGAACTAGACTTGCCATCCCCCTCTTTCAATACCTCTTATAGATTCCGAGGACCATAGAGTAAATCAGCACCTTCATCCATTACTGTGTGTTGAGAACTATTATAACCACTTCATGTATATTAATTCATTTAATTATAAAAGTCAATATGTGTGTATTCTCATGTTACATATGAGAAAACTGGCACAAAGTAGATGCACAATGTGCTCTAGACTACACAGAGACAAAGGCCAAGCTTTTCCATGACTGTCCTCAGCTTCCTCCATGCTCTAGTCATAAAACAGTACACAAGTCAGTGTTCAAATGAAGCCAAGAGATAATATTAAAAGACAGTGTCAAGGCGGGGGACAGGTCACCATCTATTGTTTCTCACCTGTATTCTGATAATAGCAAGACCACTCAAACTCAGGGTGCAACTATGGTAGGTTTTGTTTAATAAATAGGAGATTGGGGAAACAAAAGAGTTTTTAAGACCACAAATGGCAGGCTGTCTCCATAGTATACAGTAGTCCCAAATGAAGGCCACTCTTGCAAGATGGTGCCGTCATGTCAATGAAGGCCTGTCATTGGTCGCATAGTGGTAAGCAGTGGACCAAGATCCAACTTATGGCAACAGTTGGAGGAACCCTCAGGTGGGACTGCTGAGATGACACTGAAATAGCCCACAAGTTGGACAGCATTGGACACTTGACCAGCCAACAATGGAGATAACAGCACTGGGCTGTGGTGCCAGACAATAAGAAGCAGTGTAGAGCTCTTAAAGATGGCCGGATTCAGAGTGCCAGTCACCTGTCAGCAGTGCTGCTTAGCAATGACCAGTGGTACCAGTCACTACCAGTTATCAGGAAGTGGTGTGAGAGACACCACTGTTACAGCTCTTTGCCAGCCAGTGGTATGAACCAACATGTGCAGCAACTGGGTCTTTGTAAAGGTCTATGGGCGTGTGGAGGTCTACAGAGCTCTAGAGGATCTGAGTCCTAGGGAGATCATCTGCTTTACCCTTCTTTGGAGGCCATCTGCTGAATATTTCTCTCTTTGGAGGTTGGCTACTGAATGAATCCCAAGCTGGCTTCTGCCCTGTTCATATCCTTTTTAGGGTCCCCCACCCTAAGAGACTGATTAGACCATTTTTCAATCCTAACTTTTTGATTGGTGCTGTTAAGTACCAATCACCTCACTCTTATTTTCAATCTGAATAATGAACTCAAGCCTTAACTGACAGCTGGAGAGCTCCTAATTGATTGCATTTTTGCATACTGGCACCAGATTTAAAAGGGAAAAACCCTGTGCTTGCACAGATTCAAGCTGCCCTGACCTCAGGGCAGGTTCATGGGCCGCAGGGGGGTGGAGGCACAGTGTACCTGGTGTCCCTTCAGTGGGGCCAGGTGTAACAAGGTTGGGGGGAGGGTGGAGCACTGTGACACAGGCCCCAGCGGCTCCATGTTGGCCTGGCACCCTACAGGACTCTCCTGCCTGGGGTTCCAGGAAGCAACAGTGCTGGAGCTGCCCCAGTGGGTCCCGATATTCCTCCCTGGTACCTGAACCAGGAACTGTGGGACTTAAGGTCTCCTCCACTTTGAAAGCCACAAAGCTGGCCTGCTCTGGGGTGGGGAAACTGCCACTGCTGCCTGCTTTTGGAGTGGCCTAGGTGCTGGCTGCTGAAATTCAGGGGGACTGCTTACAATGGGGGCAGCAAGTGGTGAAATGCACCCCTCAGCTGCTGCTTTCACAGTGGCCCACATACACAGCTGCCACTCAACCTCCAGATAATGCTGTTTGGGTGGCGGTCAAGGTAAAGGTACAGCTGTTTACGCCATGGCCTAAGACTATGAACGGGGTTCCCCCTATAGTCACATGAACCTGTCTCCTGTTTCTCAATGCTCCATCATCCTTCACATCTCCCTGCCTTTATGCTTGCTTCCCCCCTTCCTGGAAAGTTGTTAACCCATCATTTACCTGATTAACTCAAGATTTGGTCTCACACCATTTTCTCTGTGAGGACTGAAAACTCTCTGGACAAAGTGAGTCCTTCCTATCTCTGTGAATACTAAAGTTTGTGCATACCTTTCTTGTTATGGAACATCCTTTGTTTTACTGAGCAATGGTCTCTGTTTATATCTCTGTGTTTTCTACAAGATAATGAGCTCCTTAAAATCCGGAAGCACTTATCTTTCATCCTTGTTTCTTAGCATTTAGCAAATACTAAACAATTAGTTATCAAAAAATGTTTGCTGGAGGAACCAATTAGCCAGAGGTTCTATGAGGTCAGAGACTGCGTCTTTTTTTCTTTATTGCTATGTACCCACCATCCAGCATAACACCTAGGAAGTGCTTGATTGATAGCTGAGTGAAAAAATAAACTGGATTATCATGGTTTTAATGAAATGCAACCAAGCAGAACTTCTTATTTTTCATTCCCTAATTTGTAGGTAGCAATCTCAGCAGCAGCAAGTTGGGATCTCTTGGTGTTTAATACTATTTTTTTCTTTTTTATAATTAAGGGTATTGGTTTCTTCTTGACCACATTTAAAAGTTGTCTGAAATTTTTTGGATATTGTAAAAAGATTCAAGCAAGTGTTAATTTCATCATGCAATTGAATAGGTGCTTATAACAATTCAGTTATAGGAAAAATAAAGATGGCACATTGTACTGCTAACAAAAATTGTCTAAAAATTAAGTGTCATAAAAACACATCCCTATTGAATTTTAGGTCACCATCTCTGTTTTGTAATTTATTATGTTCAGTTTTTAGACTAGAAAGTTGTTTAGGCATCACCCATATTCACTAAGAATGTCACAAAGCTATTTGCCTTTTCCTAGGCATTGATATATTAGAATTAGAGGAATTAGATATTTTGTAATTCAAAAATTACTTTTTTCTTGATTGAGATCAAACAGAAGAAAGGCGATATGAGGAGGTGCCAGGGCCCTTACCTGCTGACCAGGCTTGATGGGCGACAGCGTGATGCCCTGGGTGTTGATCACTGGCAGGATCTGGTTCCCAATGACCGTGGCAATGATCTGGCCCTGGGCATTTGTCAGGAGCTGGGGGGTGATGGGTTGAACTTGAAGGCCCTGTGTGCTGCTCGCTGTTTGGCTGGATGGTCCTGGATTCGGCATCAGAGGAATGGTTCCAATAATCTGCAAGAGACAGGCCCACAGGTGAGGCACTGGGTTCTGCTAAGGGCCCACACACGCAGCATACAGCCATTCACGCCCTCGTCTCGGCAGGAGACTCCCCAAGAGCACATTCAGGATTTGGGAACATGAGACTGTGCTAGAAGTTGGCAGGAGACTGAGTGCATGGGAATGAAGGGGATACACCTTATTTAAAAATATAACCAAGCACCAGTGATGGCAGAAACACCTGATTCCTGCACATCTTTCTCTCAGAACCAGATAGAGGAGGGACTTCCTATGGCGTGCAAGGATGGGAGAGCATCCCTTCCCCACGGGGACGCTCATACACTGTGTGTTCCCTTATGTCCTTCCTCTGCCTCCATTCTCCTTTGCTCTCTCCATCTATTCTTCCCCTCATGAACACCCTGCTCTCCTCTGGGGTCAGGGCCAGCTCCCTGATGCCCAGCATGACTAGGGGCCTCAGTACCTGGTACCCATGTGGTTGAGAGCCTGGCCTCTGGAGTCAGGGAGATGGGATTCCATTCCTAGCCATGCCATCTACTAACTCGGTAACATTAGTCAAGGTGTCTAAGCTTTTTGAGGCTTGGGAAAATCAGAAGCATAAACAAATGTTTGAAACCCCAAATAGTGGTGAAGTGACTACTGAGGAC
Source organism: Scalopus aquaticus (assembly GCA_004024925.1). Lineage (NCBI taxonomy): Eukaryota > Metazoa > Chordata > Mammalia > Eulipotyphla > Talpidae > Scalopus > Scalopus aquaticus. Next base: position 16,984 of record PVIJ01018701.1, read on the forward strand.
TAACATTTTTAAAAAGTCCAGATGATATATGTGTTGTAAACTGTTGCTAGAGGTTAGAGGTTCTGAGATAGGTTGCAGGAAAGGCTCGTCTTCGGATCTAGAAGCTTCTGGTTTTAGTGAAGGGACTTCAGGGACTTCAGGAGGGGCCTGGCTGGATCTAATCACTATGCTGAGGAGAAAGGGAACATGGGCAGGGGCAGGTATCTGTAAAATCTAGAAACATAGGCCACATTTGCATATAGTTAGGGACAAATTCAATACAAAATCCATTGTTTCCACATGTGGTGGACTCTCCCAGGGGAGTCTTGGAACCTGTGGCCAGATGCTTTTCTGTGCATGCACCTCAGGGTGGTGAAGCAGCTCTGCTAGACTAGTCATTTCCAGGGCTGCTGCACAGACTGAATTGTGTGTGGCCTGGGGACCAACGATGCATATTAATAATACTTTCTCAGGAAGTACGTCAGTGTAAACGATTCCATTGCATTCCACTTTCCTGCAACAATCTATGAAGTGGACTGAGTCCTTCTCTCGAGTAGAATATCAGACAGTGGAGACTCAGCTGTCACTTGATGGAAGTTTGTCAGTGACAGAGCAGAAGCAAGAGTCCAGGTGTGGCTGACCCCCAAATACTTTCTTTTCTATTATGTCATCTGGTTTTTACCACATGGAGGACATAGAGGAGACTCACTCTTAGAAAAGACACTACATCCTGTTTGCAATATCCCACCAGACAATAAGCTGCATGTGGACTGAGTTTATAAATGATTCTGTTTTCTAGCCTCCACAGCACCCCAAACAAGACTTTGAACATAGTTTCTCGGTAAATATCTTTTGCATGGACGGTTTCTAGATTCAGAAACAACTGGGATCGCAGAAGGACAGCAAGACCACACCATTCAGTAGCGAAGATCATGACAGAAATGCCACCCCCTCCCACCTGCCATTGCGCCCATTGCCTGCACCACAAAAGCCCCTGTGGGATGGGTCTAATGGAGGAGTTGTGCGAATATCAAGTATCAATGGCAGTTGTCAATGTAGGCTGATAAAGGTCAAGTAATTACTGTGAGAGTGGTCAGCGGTCCCGCAGGGAGTTTGCAGTGCTGCAGTCTCGCTGAGCAGGCCTGCGGAGTCCATCCCGCCGCATCGGCAATGAGCAGGCCCCATCAGCGCCAGCAAGGTCAGGAGGAGTCCACGTCAATAGAGCAGAGCGCGTAAGTACTTTATTGATGAGTGGTCTGCATTAAGCAGCTCAGGATTCAAGGGCTGTTCCTATGACCCTGTAGGCAGTGTGGAGAGGCCTAGGGAGCAGGTGCCTGTCCTCTGCCTTTGCTGGCTACTCCCCCTTCCAATGTGTGCACTCTGAAATGTCCCCCCCACCCCCCGGCCCCTTTCTGCAATGCACTTGGGCAACTCAGCGGCCTGTCCACCTGTCCTGGCTTCCTCATATCTCGGGGGCTGAGAAGCCCCACTCCCTCTGATTGGCTTGTGCTGAAAGCCTGTGGAAACTGGATTCATTTAGATAGCAGGGTTGTGGGTTCTGTTTTACGTGAGATGTCAGCAAGTTTAGGAGCTGGTGTATGAAGCCTGGGAGCAGGCTTCGGAGCGCTGCACAGGTGTGACAGCTGAGCACACCGTGAGGCAGAGAGAGGTGTGCTTCCGAGAAGATTGACACCAGTCTATGCTTGTCTCTCTGGTAATGAGACGATGCCTGTTTTCTGGGTGAAAGAAGAAGAAAGGCAAATCCAAACTATGCACTCGCCTCTTCCTTAAGTACAACCTTGCTTCCCAGCGCTGTGCAGCATTACTAAAACATGGAGCCACTTACAACCCTCATCACCTGCTCTGCTCTTCTTTCAAAGACCCTGGTGTTACTTACTGAGTGTAGGCAGCACCAGCAGCAGAGCCTGCATGGTCTGGAATGGCACTGAAGGAGCTTTTGGATAAGGGAAGTTTGCCTGTGAGCTATGGGGCAGGGCCAAGACAGTTCCAAAGTTGGAAATAGTCACTGAGGTTATATGTTTCTCATTTTCCCCCTTTCAGAAAAATCAAAACTCAAAAAATAAAAAACTTGCAGTGCATCAAGGAAATTTTTTAAGATTCCCCAGTGTGTTACAGCACACTTATTTTAATTCCCATTCATCGAAGGGTAGAGATGATCACACAGTGTTGTCTGAACATTCTCAGGTGTACCTATTCTGCTAGGTCTGATTCCTCTCAGTGCTTCCAAAGAGTTCACCAAAACTCTTCATTGAACTATGACTTCAAAGAGATCACAACAAAAATATGAGGGAAGCTGAGGTAGCAAATATGTGAAGCTCTTGGCACTCATAAAAGGCTGGTAATTTTACCTGTGGAAGTTGTATTTTAAATTAAAGATCTTTTGACATTCACGAGAAGTGTTTGCATTCATACATATATCAACTGAACCAGTAATTGACATGGTGTGAGGGGATCTCTGATTTGAGGGCAAAGGTAGAAAGAGGGTGTTTTTGAAACACTTGCATTTCTAGGACTAGCCTTTGGAATTTAAATGTCAGGCTCCCAGAAATAAGGATTTACTGCTAGGGGGAGTTCGGATGGTAGGACATATCATTGAGCATAGAAGGTCACTTGGCTGTGACTCCTGATGAAGGCATAACTACAAGAGACTAATCCCAGCTCTCCTACAATGTGTAAGATTCTGGCAGAACAGACAAGTATCCGTGGTTATCTAATATCTGCAGACCCTTCTCTACGCTAGGCACAGAGTCAGGTGCTATAGAGGAGCTCAAGAAGAAGCAATTGGAGCAGGGGAGGGAGTGATATGAGAGGCAAATCTTATGTAATGATTCTAATATCCAACAGAGAAACGATACGTCCTAAACAAGTGGCAAGGACTTGCCAATAAAAATATATCTACTTGGTTGGTGCTCAAAAGGATATTTGGAATGAAGGAATGATTTCAGAGGTGGAAAGATAGGGATGGTTAGGAAGATTTTGCAGAAAGAATGTGGGCAGAGCAAACTTGAAGGTGGAGTCAGGTTTGGCAAGGCAGAGAACAACAGACTAAACCTGGAGGTAAGAAACTTGGGGAGGCTGAGTACATTAGTTTGGAAACAAAACAGGGTTGAGACAGTGGAGCAGTGACAGACTAGCTTGGAAAGGTCAAATTCCATCCAGGCAAGGGTTTTCCATGAGTGGGTTTTGAGAGGGTGGGGAAGGAGGGCTGAAATGGAGCTATTTCAGGTGTGAATGTGACAGCATGCTTAGAATGGACTGACACTACAGACCAGGAGATTAGTTGGTAGGATGCTATTGTTGTCATCCAAGTGTGAAGCCAAATGCCTCAATGGATCCTTGACACAAGGGTTGCTTGATTCGTTGACTTCCACCTCAATTCAAAAAGCTCAGGTTGCTCTACGCCTAGGTTGCAACATTAGAAATCTTCAAGTGAAGTTATTGCCCCATCAATCCCACAGCAAATAGCTCAGGCATCATTTGCAATGATCCCCTATGTCTTTGCCCTGACTCTTAACAGTAATGATTCATCTCTGATGAATGCTTTAACCAGACCGAGGCCCATACAGGTATTGTAATGATAATTTGTGATCTGAGAGTTCCTGCCTTTCTGACAGGGAACATATTTGGTTGTTACTGCTCTTAACCACTTGCCTCTTTCCTTAGAGGAGTTAAGAGCATAGACTACAACTGAGGAATAAAATATAAGCTGCAAAAACAACACAAAAAATTGTTAAAACATCTACTTGTGTTTATTAGCATACATATTCCTATTTCCTAAGAATTTGTGTGACTTACACGAACATAAATGTGACTATTATTAATTCAGCAGCAATTATAATTTAAGTCATGATAAAAATGACCTTGTTATTGTAGTAATCCTTAGCAATTCAGGGTCAGGTAACCCCTTTGGACCGGCAGGTTATTACAATACCCATATGGACCTCAGTTGAGTTGAACTATTCAGTAGTGATGAATTCTGACTGATGGAGGATAACCTGTGTTGAATTTATTCACTGCCAACATGGAGGTGTCATGAACAGCATTTGAGGGTGATATCGCAGAAGCCATCTGATGGGTCACATGTCGTAAGAGTCTATGACATGCTGTAAAGTCTGCTACAGAGAATGTGATTGCAGATGTCAAACTGACAAGTATTTTGTTGTGCATATCTTTAAGAAAAGGAAACGCGCCAATGCTGTAAATCGGTGACTTCCTCAGGCCTTTCAATCCACTAGCAGAGAGGATTCTTTGCCAAATATTTGTGAAACCACACCACATTTTGGTCAAGAAACTTGTTAACACTAGCATCACTTTGTCCAATTTTGAACAAAGAACTTATAACATTTGAGAGTTGGTGAGCTGGTGGTGAGCGATCACCAGAACAGTTAGAGCCGGGATGCAGCCTTCTCTTCCTTTCTGTTCTGGCTATAGTCATTTCTTTCTTTTCCTCTAAGGGATGATTTTGTTTTCTTCATATAATACACTCCTTCTAAAAGTGTATTATGCTCCCAGGATTAAGGTTAAAATAACAGTTATTTTGACATCTTGATGAAGATATTCATTCCAAGAGGAGTCAAGAACACAATTATTTCCAAACAAAATTTGAGAATTTCTCTGAAATATAATCTAGTGCTTTCTTGCATTTAGTTATGTTCAAGATGGAGAACAAAGGAAGTGTGGATATTGAGGGGGACTCTAGCAGGGAATCTGAACCAGAGAATAGTAAAAGCGTGAGGGTAATCAGATGAAGAAATTCAGTTAGATGAAGACACTCAACTAGTAGAGTCAATTTTGCAGGCAATACCTATCAGTTGGATGTAGCTTCTTAGATACCTTTGATTCATACATAATTCCCATAAAAACTTAAAAACAGGAGAATTATAGTTATTAGAAGTTAATATTGAGTAGTACTGCCTATAAGTTCAGAAGTTCCAGGGTTCCAGAAGAAACACCACCATAATTGATGAATATTTATGTAGTTATATGGGCATAAGGAATGGCAGTGTGCCCAAAGGTGGTATCATAGAAGTTGAGGATATGAGACAAAGTATCTAAGACCAACTTGAAAGAAATGGATGACAGACTTCTTGAATGAGCAACTATGAGAAAGAATTTAAGGTGCACATTTTAATGGTTATTATGGGTATAGATTGATAAGTACCCCACTCCTGGGGATACATACCGACATAATGTTTTTCACTGTCAGTTAGAACTGAGATCTCTGCTGGATGCCCTACTCCTTCGTTTCAACTTTAGAAACATTTTACAGACAAGAATAAAGAATCGGAGGTGTCAGGATCTTTAAAATGTCATTTTCAGCCACATAATGAGAAGGATGATTTGCATGAAAACTTATGTTGTAAAAACAGCAATAACAACAATAAAAACAATTCTCTCCCTAAAAGCTTCTGAAAAGCCATTAAAGGTAATTTTCCTTAATAGAATTTAAGATGTATATAGTGAGTCCTCACTTAATGTCATTGATAATTTCTTGGAAACTGTGACTTTAAGCAAAATCACATGCAATGAAACCTATTTTATCATTGACTAATTGCTGTAAACAGGAATTAATTTCCTGTACATATTTCTGTTCACAGAAACATCACCACATTTCTAAATAAAACTCTCAAACACTCTAATATTAAACAATAATTTGTATTCATTCACTTTTTGACTTGATTATTGCAGCTGAGGGCTGTGGGTGCTGGAGCTTCTCCTGGTGGCAGACGGCCCAAGCTCAAGGGCCCTGGACCCGGAGCCCTTCCCCCACAGGGCACATCACGCTCCCACTCCCACTCCCACTCCCACAGACTGCGGCAATTTAGACACACAAGGTCACCTAACGTGCCCATGGGGGGGGGTGGGGGGCATGTAAGAGGAGCCTGGAGTAATGGGGGAAGCCCCTGCTGACTGAGGAGAAGTGAGAAAGTGCAATTCCACACAGACAGTGGCACCCACCGGGGGATCCATTCTTCTTCTTCTTTTTTTTAATCAAGGTTATCGAGAAATTATACTGACCAAAACGACAGAGAATCTGCTCTGTAGAAGAAAACTGTCTCCAGCCTCGGTTCAAACCCAAGCTCTGCCACTGACTACTGGAAGATTTTTGTTAAATTGCCCCATATTTTAGAACCTCCCTCTGTAAAATGGGAATAATGTCATTTCATAAGGTTATTTTAAGGACTAAAAGAAGGTTATATATGCAAAGTACCCAGCACAGTGCTTTACCAACCAAATGAGCGTTCAATAAATGCTTGTTTATCGCTTCATTTTCCTTACATGCTTGTGTAGTAACTCCTGGACATTTGCATTAAGTTGCAAATGCTGTTTTAATTTTTGAATGCTACAATTTCACCATGAGAATAATTTTCTATGAAGAACAGGAAACAGTAGTTTACCATGAAAAACAATTAAATCTTTCTTGTCTTGTAATAGAACGCTGAGTTGGAAGTTTCTGTGTAGGCATCAAGATTCAACAAGTACTATATTCTCGAGGGGGGGACTACATTATCATGCTGAATTTGCAGAGGAGGTGTCAAAACAGTTCTAGAACTTAGACCCTCACAGTGAGGGTAGACACTCAAAATTCTGAAGATGTGTCCATCTTCTTCCCTCCCTGGGATGGGACTTTCTCTTTATCTCAAGTGTAATGAAAGCAGTTGAATAAATATTGTGTCCTTACATTTAGGGGAATCTAAGGGAGAGACAGTATAGCTTTTGAGCTGATGAGGGAGTAGAAACAAAGGCAGTGAGAAGAAGGGGGAGGAGGAGTGGAGGGGAGGAGGAGGGGGAGAACTGCACTGCATCAGCACTTGCTACACGCCCACTGACAGCAGGACAAGGATGTGTGAACACTTCCCTGGACCCATTTAAGTCTAAGTCATTTAAAAGGCTGTTCTGGAAGAAGGCCCCCCTGGGTAACAGGAACTGGAACAGCAACACAGGAGAAGTAACCTGGGGAAAACCAAACCTTGAGAAGGGGGTGAGCAGCTGGAAGGAAATGTATCACCCATTGTCACTTTCTATTTGAAAGTCCCAATTGGGCCTTGAAGTTGTCATGAAAGTGCCCCCAAGTGTTGACTTGAGCCAGCTGCTGGCCAAGAGAGCTGAAGCCATCTTATGACTGTTTAGTAAAGTGGGGACATTCTTATCCCCCCATCTGTTCTCTCCTTGCTCCACCTGATCAACCTGTTGGCAAGCTGAGGAAAAGAGAATCATTCCAACAGGGAAACAAAGAGAAGCCCTGTTCTCCTTCCCACAGAAGCAGGCTGCAGGAAGGAGACCTAGATGGGGCGGCTAGTAGTGGTAGTGGTGGTAAGTTAAAGTTCAGCTTCCAGTGTTATTATTATTATCAGGGAACTGGACATCTTATTTGCAATTTGAAGTGACTAAAGAAGATGTATTCACCAAGAATCTTCAAGAGCACTCAGGAGGCAAGATCTCCAGCTTTCATTCATGAAGAGGGGAAGGTCCTTCAGCACTGAAAACGTTGAAAGGGACAGTGGGAAGCTCTGATGATCAAACCCCAAGGACCAGCTCTGTCTTCTCTCCCCACTAATACAAGAAGGGGTCTGATAATCGTAAATTACTAGATGAAGACATTCAAGCTTGTAGTTCTCTCCTTGTCTCCTGCCTATCTCACCAGTGAATGTGTGATGGGCTCAAGTGTGAGAGTAATGTATTTTTTAAAATTTTTATTTAATTTTACACTTAAGGCCTATAATTAAGTAGTTTGTATAAATTAAACATGGCTTATTAATGGATATTAAAGGTATTTTCTAAGCTACTACTATCTGTAATTTTAAAACTAGGTAAGATAGAGACTCCTTTTAACTTAATTATTGAGGTGAGAAATATTAGAAAAAGAATTTTCATGGGTTACAATGTCAGGACTTTGTTAACTAAGGATGTTTGAAAAATAGAGGAGAAAGAAATGCAAGAAGGAGACAGGGAAAAAAAGAGAGGATGGGCTTGAACAAGCTTACCAGAGGTAGAGAATTTCAGATTGTGTGCAGAATATACATTTCCCATAAACTATTAATTCAGTTTACTTTTGAGAAGTAGTTGCTTCTATTTATAACACTGATAGTTGAAATTTCAGCGACTTAAAATGGATACTATTCAAGTACCTTGGTTGCTGAAGTTCTTCTGAAGCTTTTGACAGGTGAGGATACTAACCACTACCCTAGCAAGGAGCTTGTGAAGTTTTTAAAAATCTGAGAATTGTAACAGGGAATGCCAGTGCCCACCCAAGGAGAAAATAGTGACAATATCTAATAAAAGAGGAGGTCTGGGAGTTGGGAGAAATTTTGACATGATCATTTGACAATGATGTCAGCAAGAGTATTTGAGTTAATAAGCGGCAACATTTATAAGGTACAATAAAGATACATTCTTATGGGTCTCTATTTCCTCTTATCTTTAAGTAAATGCAAGACTACCCTAAACTCTCAAACACATTATTGAAGAAATCTAATGTGTGTGTTTTTGTTTTTCAGTTACGAAGGAGGAGGCAGGGTGAAAAGATCCTACTTGATCTTAATTCTGTAAGACAGGCTGAATAATGTCAATTCCAAAGATGTTTTTCAGAACAATTTGCTTATAGAGCAGGGCCTGAGCCCTACTTATGCAGCCCATTAGCAGGACATTGTTGGAGAAGCATCTCCCCGCGACCCCGCCCCCCCCC
>PVIJ01018702.1:0-25659 GCA_004024925.1 Scalopus aquaticus
CCCAGGTGCTCTCCAGGTGCTCCCCCAGGTGTTCTCCAGGTGCTCTCCAGGTGCTCTCCCAGGTGCGGTGCCCTCTGGTCCAGTTGGCGTCTCTCTAGCAGGACCCGGCGAGAGCACTTCCGCGGCCCCGGCACGCCCTGCTCGGGGAGGTGGGCCCCGTCTTTTGCGTCTCCGCTCGCTGTCCACGGGCCCTGCCCTCGCCCCGAAGGCTCGGGATGTGCGAATCCTGACCCTGCGCCCCAGGCAGGATGCCGGACGCGCTGCCCCACGGCCCTGAGCTCAGCCAGGCTGCCCCTGAATCTTCTCGGAGACTCGCGCCGCAGACACTGCAGTTGGAGCCTGTGCACCAGCCTTGAGCTGAGCTCCTAGGTTGCCCAGGAGCTGCAAATACAGTGGGGTGCAGGGGGGCTGCCCAGGGCAGGGCGGCTGAGAGACGCCAGCACCCCGGGATGGGGACGAGCCCCTTCGCCTGGTGCCTGCGCGAGCTGCCTTAACTAGCCAGCGACCTCAAGCCGAGCCCAGCCCCTAGCCCACCCCTGGGCCCCAAAGCCTATAACCCCCCTGCCTTAGTTAGCAGCGGCAGGGGGCAGATGTGAGTTCGCCTCCCGCTCCAGCCGGTCAGTCTGAGATTCAGCTTCCTCCCCTCTCAGACCGGGGGCTGCGGTCTCGGCGAGTCACGCCAGGGGAGAGGCCTCACGAGCGGGACGGTCAGTCGCAGACAGACAGGAGCCCGGGCACACGCCACGGACTCTGGCCAGCGGGGCCTGCGCGCCGGGCCTGGCTCCTGCTCCCAGGCCTGGGTGAGGGTGGTCGGCGGGGTCAGCAGTGAGCCCGTCCGTGCTGGCCCTGCTTTTCCCCATCAGGTCTGTCACCCCCAGAAGCCACAGAGCTGCAGGATAGGCCTGCTTTGTTTTTTGGGATGTTGCTATCATGTCTGACAACATCGCAAACAAGTTTTAAAATTCCTTCTTGGCGCTTAGCTCTTTAGTTCAGGGGCCTGCGACCCATGAGACAGAGGGAGGGCGGGAGAAGGGCGGGGCGGGCACTGAGCGGAGTTCGGCCCCCTGCTTTATCGCAGTCTAGTCCCTGGTTGGAGGCCCCCTGATGTTCTCAGAGCCCGAACTTCCTCATCAAGCACCTGAGTAGCTTTTAGAAGTCACAAAACCGGGCCTCTCTGGGGGCGCAGGGGTCGAGTCTCAGCACTATGACGCTATCTGCAGCCTCTGCGGCCTGAGTTCAATCCCCAGCCAGGAAGCTGACCCCCAGGGCGAAGACCCTCCTGTCTCCCCGCTGCTCCCCTCAGCAGTGTGTTTCAGTGGATCTGCCTGTTCTGCTCCCCAGTGTCTCTGGGGAATCCTCTCACCCCCCCACCTCTGGCCTGCACCCCAGCTCTTGTATGTGTAAATAAGTAAATCTCTAAAAAGAAGAGTACAAAGCGGCAGGTCACAGACAAAATGCACGTGACCCACGCAGGTCGATGCAATTTTTATAACCTAGGTTTCATTTGAAATTTCATTTGCAAATCTAGGTTTCTGGTTTCTCGCCTGTTTAGCTTTTTACATGTAAAGTCCAACATATGTACTCAAAGCAAATGCCACAGCCGGGCGATTTCTCACAAAGGAACACCCAGCTGCAGAGAGCCGAGAGACTCCCCCTTGCCCTTCGTTCGGCCCTAGACCCAAGCAAGCCAGCACCCTCCGTGCGCCTACGGAAACACCGTTGACATCGTCTTGGGGTTCACCACCCAGCCTGCGCCCCTAAGTGCCAGCGTCTGGTTTCACCAACTTGGAAACTGGCACTAGGAGGGCCCGCCAGCGTGATGCGTCTGTTCCCTGGCAGGGTCTCACCCTCGGGCCTCGGCTTATCGCCCGCCGGCCGAGCCACCATCTCCCGGCCAGCACAGTGCCTCGGCGTGGCTGTAGCAGACGCAGGCTGTGCACCCTTTTGAATGACGAGTTTGTAAACACGCCGCGTGTGTCTGGGGGCACGCACACGTGTGCTCTCAGATGTGGGCCTGCGAGTGGCGTGAGGACGCTGAGTTTCAGCAGAGACGCCAAGCAGCTCCCGAAGAGGCCGCAAGGATTCCACTCCGCCTCAGCGCGTGCGATCCCTGCAGCGCCAAAGGCTCCCGAACACGCGGGCCTGTCAGTCACGCTAATTTTAGTCCTCCGGAGGGGGTGGAGTGATAGCTGCTTGTGATTTTCATTTGTATTTCTCCTGAGCGTTCGTGAGTTTAGCTCCATCCCGTGTGTTTATGGAGATGTCGACATGCTTTTTAAAGCGCTGACAGCCCAGACTTCTGCCGTCTCCTGCCATCCCAGTCCCCGGCGGGGCCGGTCAGCTGGGCGTGCCATGACGTCATCTTCCTTTCTGTAGCTGCGGTTTCTCTCGGCGCTCTCTCTGGGTGTGCAGAATAGAATCGTTCGTGCTCACGCGGTCCAATTTAGCAGGGATTACTCCCTTCACGGACAGCTGTCTGTGGTGCTTCAGAATGTTCCTACCCACAAGTAGGAAGCATTGCCCTGTGTTCCCTTCTGCTGGCGTGATCTTTTCCCGTGCCGACGAACGATTCACCTGGAAGTGATTTGCGTGCTTGGAGGGTCTGGCCTGGGCCCCTGCATCCAGCTCTCCAGCCAACGGCATCCTTGGTTGAAAAGCATCACCTATCCACACTGAACTTCAGCAGCTTCTGTGCATAAATCAAGGGACAGAGCGTACGTGGTTCTGTTTCTTTCTGGCCTTTCTTTTCTCCTCTGTTGGTCTGTCCTTTGGGTCTTGAGCTCATCCAAGACTTGGGAATGGGCCAGCAACTCTTTGCACCTCTTTCTTCGAGACTGTTTTGGAACGGATGCTCTGCCTTTATATTTTCATAGCAGCTTCAGAGCCTGCCTGCCAGAATACCTTTTTAAAAAACCTGCAGGGAGTTTAACTGGGATCACATTTAACTGACCTATGACTTTGTAGAATCGAAACCTTTAAATATCCAGCCTTTCAATCCAGGAACAGTCAGCTACTCCCGTCTTTAAGCTTCTGTTGCTTCAGTAGCGCCTTATTGTCTTCGGTGTAGAGGCCTGCACAGAGCTTTTTTTTTTTTTTTTTTAAACATACAAGCTGGGGTACAGGCCAGAGGCGTGGGGCGGCGAGAGGGTTCACCAGAGACAGAGTGGGGAGCAGAACAGGCAGATCAGAAGTACACTGCTGAGGGGAGCAGCGGGCGAGGCAGGAGAGGTCTGCCACACCATGTGGGATTCTCCCCGGCCAGGTGTCGAACTCGCGTCACTGCTGCCGACCCGCTCCACAGCGGAGCGCTTAACCGCTGCGCCACCAGGGAGGCCCGAGGCCTGCACAGATCTTTAGGTTTACTTTCAAGGTATTTCCTGTCTTGTGATGTTATCATAACAAATTTGTTAAAAATGTGACAGTGGTTTGTCGCTGGCCTATCCAGCGGTGCAGCAATTGTTTCTCTCACATTGACTCAGTGACCCTGTTATCGTCACCCAGTAGCTCGAATATCTTCAGTCGTGTTTGGGTCTTCTACAGCGTGACGTGTCAGCTGTGGCAGTGCCAACATTACCTGTCCTGGCTAACCTGCTTGCGGCGTCACTGCTGTTACCGGCTCACTTAGGATTTCGCACGCTGGTCGTGCCCACAGTGCCCAGGGCTTCACCTCCTCATGGCTCCTCGCGCTGGGCTGGCCTCTGCTGGCCTCGGAGGAGCAGCGCTGACCGCCGGTTCTCCGGCCCGAGCTCCCGTGCAGCGTCCACGGCCGCAGCAGCAGCCAGCGGCCTCAGGCAGCGCGGGTGGCCTGCGCCGCGTGGGGAACTTGCCCGGTTCATCTGCGGCGAGACTGAGGGTGAAGTCCGAGGCTCGTGGGCCTGTCCGGCCCTCAAGCCCGGGGCGGCCCTGTCCGTGACCGGCCTGCGGCTCGAGCTCGCGCCTCCCTCTTCTCTGAGCGGCCCCAGGGCAGCTGAGACGGAACGCGGGGCTCCTCAGGTCATTTCTTGTTCGCTGGCCCCTACCCCGGCTTCCTTCTCTGCACACGCAGCTGGCCGGGGCCCCCTCGCTCCTGACGTGGCCGCAGGGCTCCTGGACGCGGGTCCTGCTCTCCTCGCCCCGCGCCGCACTCCAGCATGCGCCCCTGGGGTGGGGAACCTGCGCTTCCCGCAACCGCTAAGTCTTTGAATTTTCCATCTTCGCTTCTCTGTTCTGTTCCGCTCCTCACCCGGAATAATCCTTCTCCTCCATGAATAACATCATTTCAGTTTTCCATGAGCGGGTCTGTTGTGGACAGATATTTGGTATGGAGAGATCTTAACGCAGCTTCTCTTCCAAAGGGTTTTCCGTGACACAGAGAGTAGCGAATGCCAGAGTTTGGGGGCGCCTTTCTCGGCCCTGCCTTGTCACCACCCACTGGAGGGTCGCAGGCCCAGGCTGGCCCGTCCTGCCCCGGGGGCTCAGTCTCTGCTTCGTCGCGGGGCTCCGTCCCGATGGGTGTCCGGCCGGAGAGCAGCGCCGGCCCCAACTGCAGGCGCCTCCTCCATGTCCTCCGGCTGCGCTGTGTCCCTGCTGGGCCCGGCTCCCTGCCTCTTCTCTGCGCCCACCTGGCCCTTTCCAAGCTCCATCCCTCCCTGTCGCCGGCCTTGCGGTCTCCTGGTTCTCTGGGAAGAGCATCGACTTGGCGAGTCCGGGCCGCCCTTGTTTCTCCTCTGTGGTCTCCACGAAAACCGCCACCCTCCCAGCCTCCCGGCCTCTGTCTGACCACGCGGGGCTCGGTGCCCTGTGGCCTGCCCCCGCTTCCCCCCTTCCCTGCTCATCTGTGCGGATGCCGTGTGTCTCTGGTGCAGCTGCTTGTTTTTCTCGGTGCTGGACTTTGTATCGGATGCTCCTCTGGAGCAGGCATGTCCAGGGCGAAGAGAGCACACGGCCGCTCGACACAGCCGCCCCGTCTGCGGCACCCGCCCCTCCGGCGCCCCCGCGCCTCTAAGAAGGTTTCTAAGTGTTTTTCTGCTTTTCTAGCTGTCCTGGGCAGCGACGGTCCAGAGCTGACCTCTCGTGGCTCCGCGGGAGTCCTGTGCCGCTCCGGGCACGCTGCCGAGGCGGGCGCCCTCCACGGCCTGCCCTCACCCCAGCACACTTCTCAATCCCCTTCGACCAGCTGAGGGGTGGAGACTCGCATTGTCCTTTCTAGAACAAAGAGGGAGAGAAACACCCCAGGGGGCAGCTTGCCCAGCTGGTTTGCTCCTCCGGGTCTGGCTCCGCGGTGAACAGAGGGCCCCGGGGTGCCATTGGGGAGGCGCTGCTAGAGGTTTGGGGGGGCGGGTGCCACTCTCCCCCCGTGCCTGGAGGGCCACCACGGGTGTGAGGACAATGGGTGGGAGGGGAGCCCCACGCCAGGAGCAGCCCAGCACAGGTGCCCTCAAGGGGGCGAAAACCTAACCGGAGAATCAGGGCCGATTCTGGCCACGCTGCCGAGGTGGGGTGTCCTCACAGCCTCCCATCACCCCTGAGCCTTCGGAAGGACTCACTGTCCAGGCCTCGCCAGGGATAGCAAGGAAGGAGCCTCAGCCTCATAGCTGGGGCCCCTGGGCCAGGGAAGCCGGCCCAGCCCCAGCCGGCACGTCCACCCAGCTGTCCCAGCCAGCACTGGCCTGTTCCATCACGTGGAAACGGGGGTGTGGACCCCGCCGGGCACTGCATTGTGGAGACCGGTGTGGGGGTGGGGGTTGGTGCCTGGGCCTGCAGGGTGTCTGCCCGCTGGACCGGCGTCGGTTTCCCCTTCATAAATCCTCCCATTCTGGCGCTGGGCTGGAAAGGGGAAACGGCCCACAGCGGGAGTCAGCTTCTGGTGCTGGCCGCCTGGGGGCCGCTGGCCGCCACTGAATAGCAACAAGGACTATTCAGGGTCCCTGGGCGCCAGAGGAGGGAACAGATTTGCATTCTTGGAGGCAGCCTCCTTTCTGGACTTTTTCTTCCCCTCCCCAATCCAATCTTCCCTCCGCGAGCACTGCCTCAGCGCGCCTCCGAATGCCACTCTGCTGGATAGCCCCGCAGCTCCCGAGCGGTGTGCCCAGCCTGTCCCGGCGCCGGCCGCCTGCGGCGCTGCCCCAGGAAGCGCTGTGTCCCCTCACCACACAGGGGACCGCGATGGCTGACACGCCCCCACTTCCAGCCATGAGTCTTGTCCCTCTGCATGGACCAGCTCCCCGGTCTGGGTCCCTGCCAGCCCCGTGAACGTGTAAACGCTGAGTTTGTGGAGCAGGTCTGCGTGGTCGCCGGGTCCGCCCGCGTGAATATTCAACAGCTCTCTCTGCCGAGTCTCCAGCGAAAGCTGCCTCTGTGCTTCTTTGTCCCCGCCCCTCGTCCTCCTCCCGCCCTCTCTCTCCCCCTCCTGCTCCGTTTCTCTTTTCCCCAGAAACACTCGCTTTTCCTGGAGCTGGAGAGAGTCCTTACACAGTTCTCTCTTCACCTTCCGGAAAGCTGTGGTCCGGGAAGCCCACCGCCTTGAGAGCTTTGCTTCGCCCCGGGGAAGCCCTGGGCCCTGCCCCCTACCCCCGCCCCCGGCCGCGCGGGGCCTTTGCACGTGCTTCTCCTCCCAGGCTGTCCTGACGCAGCCCCCGGCCCTCCCCGCGCGGCCTCCTGTTATGCTGTGGGGCTCGCAACGGGCGGCCACGAGGCTCCTGCCGCCTTATCTCGCGAGACTGTGCTGACTCACGGGCGCGGAGGGTCTCAGGCACCGTTAGGGAGCAAGTGTCCGTAAGTGAACTTCTGGGAAACGCGCGTCCCCAGATCCGGCCGGGTGCCCTAGACCCTCAGGCCTCACAGCATGAGGCCCGGTGGGGAGCACGGGAACAGGCGATTCCTTCCCACGCAGGTGAGGTGTCGGCACCTGGGCCTCGGGTGCCGCAGCACCACGGCATGGAGAGGGACACACGGCCGAGCCTCGGCCCCGGGCTGGCGCCACACAGGCTGGCACAGGCCACTACCTGGGCCGGAGTGGGCCTTGCCCGCCTTGCCCACGGTGGACACCTGCCCAGGGAGCGTGGCCCTTCTTGGAAGTCTTTCAGAAGCTGGAAGAGCAGGCGTGAGGCGGACACTGCGTCTTTCAGAGACTCCGGACCAAACACACATGCCCTGGACGGCTTTGGGCAGAACGGGGCGGGGTGCCCGGTGGGCCCCAGGGCCTGGTGGACGCTGCCGCCGGCGCAGACGCCACTGGGTGAGACCGAGGCGCAGGCCCCGGAGGGCGCCCCGCCCTTCCTCCCCACCCCGTCACAGCCCCTGCGTGAGAAGAGCCCCCGGGCAGGAGAAGCAGCAGGAGCCAGAACAGTGAGAGCGACGCTGCCGGGGGGTAATCAGCGAGGAGCGGACCAGGAGCCGCACGTGCGGACGCCGAGGAAGGCGGAGCCCGAAAGAGCACAGAACAAAGGCCAGCCCGAGCCCTGCGCCAGGGCACCCCGGCCTGGGGAGGCGCCGGGAGGCTGGTGGGGGTGGGGGACGCACACGGGGTCGCCTGGCACCGCAGAGTCGCCCCGCGCTCACCCGCCGCAACGAGGAAGCGGGGCCTCGCCCCGCGGGCCCGTCTCGGGGTGACCGGCCGGTGACCCTCAGCAAGGTGTGGGTTCTCTCTGAGCCCCGACTTTGCCGACGACACCTCTGCGATGAAGACGCTGGGTCTGCTGAGACGTGGACCTGAGGGGGATCAGCTCCCTGGGCCCGGCCGGGTGCCCACGGCTCCAGCACCCGCTCACCCCGACCGTGGCCTCTCAAGGACCCTCTTGCCCACCTCTTCCCCGTGAGTCCTTCTGGAGCGCGCCCCCTCCCCCGCCGCCCCAGATGCGGCCCTCACACACGCCGTCTCTGCCGTGTCCCCAGCCTGGACGCCCACGAGCTCAGTCCGGAGCCGGCCCCGGGGCGGGCAGCACTGAAGCACGAAGGCGGCTTCCCTCCCGGGGCGCGGCAGTCCCTGGGCAAGGCGGATGCAGGGGGGAGCAGGCCCTGGGCGGGTGGCAGCTCCAGCGCCCGGTTGGGGCTGTGCAGCCCGGGCCTCAGCTGGTGCTGCCGCGTGTCGGTGAGCCGGCTCCCAACGGGGCTCTGTCCCCTGGGGGCCGTCCCTGTGGTCCCCCGCCACCACTACTCCCTCCCCTGTCCTCTGGATGCCCGGTCTGTGGTCAGCCTGCAAGGCCTGTCTTCCCGACCCTCGTTCGGCGCCTCTGTAGTCCACACGCGCGCACCCGAGACCCCGCGGTTCATCTTTCTCCTGCTGACTGTTCGGCGAGAGCCCCTTCCAGCTCCTCCCTCGCTGCCGCCAACGGCCTGAGTTTGTCTTTCTGGACCGCCGAGTGCTGTCCACTGTGTGTGCAGACCCCACCTCGACCCCCACCTGTTCTGGGCACCTGCGTGTGTCCGCAGCTCGGCGGCTGCAAGCGGCGCCACAGCAGACCCAGGTGCAGGCTGCCTTTCAAACTGGTGCTTTTGTGTCCTGGGCAGACACAGGAGCGGGGTCGCTGGGTCACACGCAGGTGCTTTTCCAGCGTATTGAAGCTCCACGCGGTCCCGGGGTGGGGAGGCTGGGCCTGTTTGCTCCCCGCCAGCAGTGCAGGGGGCTCCTTTACCCCACACCCTCGCCAGCACTTGCTGTCCTGGGATTTTTGCATGCGCCATTGAGAAGGCAGCGTTGAAACGGGCTGGACTCTCTGACTCCCAACTCCAGCGCAGAGCGGGTGAGGGAGGGCTCCACAGGCCAAGACGGAGGCTCCAGGCCTGGTCTCCCCGCAAGCACACCGCCCCCGGGAGACCAGCCCCCCACTTCTGCCTGAAACATTCCCGCTCTTGAACCTCCATCCGCACATCTGTCAAAAATCACAAGCTCGTCCAAGAACCAGAACAGAGGCCACGTGGCCCCGCACCCCGCAATGTGGGGTGTGTGGGGTGCAGTTCACACAGGGCGGCACCCACTCGGCCACGACTCGGGGCTGGACCCCAGAGGCCCATGCACAACGGCAAACTGGTCATCAGTCTGTGCTGTTCTGGAAAAGCAAGGCCAGGCTGAGGAGCCCGAGGAGCCTTACCCCCACAGGCCGAGGGCCGCTGGCCAGTCTCCGCAGGGCGCCTTCCGGCTCAGGCGCATGGACAAGGCGGAATAAGCACAGGTCCAGGCCGTGGGGGAGCTGAGAGGCGGCGCGGGCGGCGGGGCTGCGCCTGCAGGGAGGCCCCGGAGGCCCGTCACTCGGGCAGACGCCGCCTCCCGCCTGCCCCGCAGCAGCTATTACAGAAATCAGATGTGATAACGCGATGAAAGCACTCGGAATAATGTGCGGTATCCGGCGAAAGGACGACATTAACTGTGAGATAGCAAAGCATCAAGTCATCTGCTGGCTGTCAGCGGGGGGCGGGGGGCCCGGCTGGCCCAGCAGCTGGGCTCCGCGGGGACACGCGTGACGCTGGCGGTGGGCGCCCCAGCAGACCCACACAGGGACCGGCCCACGCCTGGGGCAGCTTCGAAGGGCAAGCCCCGTGCGCATCAGGAGCCCTGGGGTGGGCTCTGCTGGGGTCCTGAGCCCCCGCGCAGCGCCCCACTGCCGGCAGACTCCTCGCTCTCGGGGGGGACGGGGGCTCCCGGAGAGCGCCCTCATGGAGGGTCAGCTGGTGGACGCCGGGGCCAGCAGATGTGGCGGGCGACCCCAAAATGCCCTTCACTGCTCCCGCGCTCACGGAGCAGGCTGAGGGGCGGCGCCTGGGTGCCCACGCTGCAGACCAGGAGCTGGCCGGGAAGGAGGCCACAGCCCGGCCTCTCGGGCGGGGAAGCCGAGACATTCCCAGGACTCCGGCTACGGGGCGAGGCTGAGGCTTGAGAAACAAACCCGGGCAGCCGGCGCTCAGCGGGGCGGGCGGGCCGACGGGCGCACGACCACTGAAGGCAGCTCCCACGCGCGACCTGAACGCACAAGGGCCCTCAGGGCAGGGACGGCGCCTGGGAGTGGCCAGGGGGCTTCCGAGAGCCTGGCGCTGACCGGCGGCCCAGGCTCGGGCCGCCGCTGCAGGGTGACGGCGCGTCGCGAGCTCTCAGCAGCCCCGAGTGAGGCTCCGGGCGAGGAGACCCTGCGGCCGGCCGAGGCGCTCTGGGCCAGCAGGCCCGGTCCCTGACCGGCTCACAGCGCCTGGGGCTGCGGAGCTCCCGCCCCTGCCCACCTGCCCCAGCCCCGTCTGGCCCTGCCCTGACTGCGCGTCCCACCCGCTGATGAGTGACCGCCGGCGGTGGAGGACAAGCCCAGGGATGTGGAGACCGGACGCCCGCGAGGAGACTCGGTGCCGGCACACGACAGCCAGACCCACGGACCCCACGGCGTCGGCTCCTGGCTGCGCGGATGCGCCTGGAGGCCCCGGCATCCCGCCAGCAGCCCCTGAGGTCAATCGGACGCGCTGCCCATTAATTAGAGAACAACCCAGGAAGCTGCGGCCCAAGGAGACATTAAACGTCAAGGATCCAAACCGGGATCTCACCTGTGGGGAAACTGAGGCATAAGGGAGCACGTGGGGCTTGCTCAAGGTCACACACGTGGATGCTGAGACTTGTCTAGCTCACTGGCATCCCGTCCGGCGCTTCTCAGAGACCCCGTCCGGCCAATGTCCATGGAGACAGATTCCCAGGGACACTCGGCAGCCTCGCACGCAACCCGGCAGCTCCCCCGGCCTCAGCCTCCACGGCTCTCCTCTGCCCGCCCGTCCAGGTCTCCGTGCATCTGATCTCCCACCTACTTCCGTCCTGCCGTCCACCTCTCCAGCCATCTGGCTCCGTGTCTCTCCACCTATATGAATCTGCCTGCCCACCTCTGCCCACCTGCCTGCCTCTCTGTCTGCCCCTGACCCGCCTTCGTCCACCTACCCACCCGCCTCTGTGTCCGCCCCTGACCCGCCTTCCTCTGCCCCTGTGGCTGCCAGGCTGGGCTGCAGTGAGGAGGGGCTTGCAGCCAGCTGCTGAGCAGGGCCAGGGGCCACCTGCGTGAACCTGGCCAGGCCCCTCCGAGCTCTGCTGGAGCCGTGGGAACAGCTCGCGCTGAGCCGCAGAGGGGGGTAAGATGCTCAGCCTGCAGGAAGGGAGCTTTGCAAAGTGGGAAACGAGCAGATAATGTGGGAAGGGAATAGCCTCACTGAACACCCTCAGTGCCCAAGACCAGCTGCCCTGTCTCCGGCCTCTGCCCCCCCCGTCCCATCTCCCCTTCGCCACCTCCACAGCTCCAGCAAGAACTGCCCGCCGGGAGGCCGCAGAGGCCCAGCTCCGGGCGCGGGGCCGTGCAGACGCGGGCCAGGGCTGGGCGCCGGCCGGACCCCGCGGGCGGGAGTGCGTGGCGCAGGGGCTGAGCCGTGCGCGAGCAGAGTGTGACAGCTGACAGGGCACACACCTCACGCCGTGACGGCTGCGGCTGTTCACAAATCTACACGTCACGCGGCGGGAACGGCGCCGTGGGCTTCCTGGCAAGAAACCCGCGTCGCAGGACGCCAGAGGCGCGGCCTGTGGTCTGCTGCGTCTTTGGGGGGAGGGAGGAGGCACCGGCGCGGGGTGAATCGCCACTCGGGGCAGCGGCCCAGGGCGACCTGTGTGGGTCCCCATCCCAGGGCCCAGGCCCCCTGCTCAGCACTCGGCCTGCAGCGGGCACTGGCCTGAGACTCGGGGCTGAGGCTCTGGGGCGTGAACACTGATCCGACAGCCACAGGTCTGCTCAGGGAAATGACAATCGTTAAAGGTGGGGTGACGTGATGGAAACTTTCAGGGTGCGGGGAGCATGGCGCCCCTACTTGGAGGAGGAGATGGAAGGAGGCTGTGCTAGGAGGTTTGAGGAGAGACCGCACGAGGACAGTGGGGCGGCGCTGCAGGCCGGAGGGCGCCCCGGGACAAGTCCCTGGGGGGGCCAGGAGCCCCAGGAGCAGGGCACGGGAAGAAGGCGGGCACCCCGCGGGGCGGGCGGCAGGGCTTCAGCTCGGAGTCTGGGTGTTTGAGGGTTTCTGTGGCCGGTGGGACACTTCAAAACGTGTCGTAAGTTTTGAGAGGACAGAAGCAGCGCCTTTTGTCTGCTTTGATTTAAAAGACCCCTCTGGTTTCTGGGTAGGGAGCAGCTGTCACTGCCGAAAACCAAATACCAAAGCTGCAGTCCACACCCCTGCACCCAGGAGGGCTGCGCAGGGGCCAAGCAGGCGTCCGACAGGCGCTGGACTCCGGCAGTCACTCTGTGGACTGGACACATGCAGCGTGCAAGCAGAGGCTGCGCCCCGCAGGCCTCCTTGGGGGGTGCCAGTTGCACAGGAGCGGGACAGATATGCCCAGCTGTGCCCATGAAGGGAAGACGCCTCCAGGCCGGCATCGCCAGCGTCCCCGAGACTGTGGCCACAGCACGGCCGGTCTCGGAGCTCGCGCTGTTGGTGCGGCGCGGCCCAGGGCCTCGCGCTGGGTGATGTGTGCTCCCCAACAGGGGCCCGGGAGGCAAATGGGTTTGGTTACGGTCCAGAGGGCCCCCACAGTCTTAGGTGTAGCACATGCAGGATGAAGCCCCAAACCTCGACAGCGTGGACAGCCTTCCCCAGTTTACTTGACCAAAGAAGCACCTTCTTTTTGGGGCACATCTGGGGGTGATTGCTTCATGGCGCATGTGGGCAATGCCGATGTAGCATCCCTGGAGACCCCACACGGCCGGGCAGGAGCTGGGCAGCTGGTAAAGAGGGCAGAGGGCTCAAGGGCATTAACTCTCCCTCCTAAAAGCCTGTAACACCTGCGTGAAGGCGCGCAGAATGCTCGGCAAAGCTGTCCCTGCTGGGGCTGGCTCCCTGCCCCTCAGCCATGGTGGGAGGGGGTTTCCAGGCGCGGGGATGGCGTCGGGGTAGACAGCAAGGCCATTGCCCTCGCCCGCGCAGGCGCAGGCAGCAGCGGCCCACGCCCCGTCCGTGACTGCTCACAAGCGCCGTCCTCCAGCCCGCAGGGTAAACAATCTGGGGCTGGCCGCTGCCCTTGGGTCTTACAGGAGGGCGCCGGGGACAGTCACAGCCGCGCTCAGGCGACTCACGGGGAGCACAGAATGAGCCGCGAGGCGTGGCCCCCGGAAGCTGAGGGGCGCAAGGAGCCCCAGCCCTGCCTGGGGCAGCCCCTGGGCCTTCTCCCCGTAGCATGTTTGTGCACCGCCTCGCAATACGGCCCTGTCGCCCCAGACGGGGCCACACCCCTGACCCGCTCAGGGACTGCGGGGCCACCTCGGACGGTCGCGACCTTCGGAGCTTTGGGCTTACTCTGCAGAGGTGGCCTGTGGGCCCTGCCCTGTGGACATGAGCCCTGCGGAGCCGAAGCAAGCGCAGACTTGGTGCCGTCGATAGCCAGTAACCACGACAACACCCAAGTCGGGATCGGCACGGAACGAGCTGCTTAGACGGACAGGCTGGGTGGGCCGGCAGTAAATGGACCGCGGGTTGGCAGGAAGAGCGGTGGGCGGCTTGGTCAGGCGGGCAGGGCCACGGACAGACGAGGGAGGGCAGGCAGGACGTGGGGCTCCTCTGTCCGCTGACCCGCCTCTGCTCCCCTTCCAGTCTGCTCCCAGTTCTCCAAGGGCGTGTATGCCATCTTCGGGTTCTACGAGCGGAGGACCGTGAACATGCTGACGTCCTTCTGCGGCGCCCTCCACGTGTGCTTCATCACTCCCAGCTTCCCCGTGGACACGTCCAACCAGTTTGTCCTTCAGCTGCGCCCCGAGCTGCAGGACGCCCTCATCAGCATCATCGACCACTACAAGTGGCAGAAATTTGTCTACATTTACGACGCCGACCGGGGTAAGCCGGGCTCGGGAGGGAGCCGCTGCAGGCTGGGGAGACCGTGCCGGCGGGAAGGAGGGTGATGTCCAGAGTGGAGGGGCCCAGAGGGCTGCGTTTCTACGGCTGATTCCCAGTAGCTGCCGCCTCCACCGGGCCACTGGCAGAAGGAGCTCAGACGACCTGTGCTTTCATTTCCTCATCTCTACAATGAAGATAAACAGCAGCTACCTCCTCAAGCGTTGTGAGGATTGAGGAAGATAACGACTAGAGACAACCTGTACCGCGTCAGCTCAAATTACTCTGTTATTTTTCTCATCACCACCATCACCTCCATCACCTCCACCAGCACCATCACCTCCATCAGCACCATCACCTCCATCACCACCATCACCTCCATCAGCACCATCACCTCCATCACCACCATCACCTCCATCAGCACCATCACCTCCATCAGCACCATCACCTCCATCACCTCCATCAGCACCATCACCTCCATCAGCACCATCACCTCCATCACCTCCACCAGCACCATCACCTCCATCAGCACCACCGGCACCATCACGATGCCCATCACACCCCATCATCCCCATCCTGGTCACCCTCCTCCCCATCACCACCATCCCCATCTCTCCCAGGCCTTTCTAATTCTGTATCCCCCCAAATTTTTAATTTCAAGCCACATTTTCCAAATATTTCCTTGAATTTTCTTCTCTGCCTCTTTACTCCTCTCCTGATTCCTGGAGTGCTTTCCCGCTTTCCGCCTCCAATCTCCCCGCATAAACCGCCCCCCTTGCGGCAGACACCACTTTCTCCGACCAGGACACTCCCATTCGTTTCTGACCCAGCCTGGGAGCACACGGCGCACTCTAGGTCACAGCAAACAGCACGCGCACGAGCTACACGCGTGCGGGGCCCCCGCCGGCCCTGGGGACGTCCATCTCTCCGCGCGGACGCGATGGAAGAAAAGCAGAGCGGAGGCCGCTCCGTCGGACCAGCACGCTTAGAGCCGCCCCTCAGCCCGGCCACGCAGCGCCGCACGGCGTCCTGTGGGCCCCTGCCCCACCTCTCCCTGGTGGCCAGGCCGCCCGGTCCTGCCGCCTGTCCATCGCCCCGCCCCGCTAGGCCTCGGCCACCACCGGTGTGACTCAGTCAGTGTGTCCGCAAGACCTGGAGGCCGAGGCAGAGGAAGCTCAGCCGAGAGAGGCCCTGCAGGAGGCCTGCGGGAGAGGCGTGGGCATGTGCCCGCGAGGAGTGTCGGGCCGCGCCCCCACCCGTCCCTCTGAACGCCGCCTCCCGCCTCAGAGCTCCGAGCTCTGCCCTTTGCCAGCAGTGACCTCGGGCCAGTGACTAAATCTCTCTGAGCCTCGATGGCCCTGTCTACGAAACGGGGAGCAGTAGGGCCGTGCTCTCGGAGCCATGAGCCGCAGAAAGAGCCGGCGCCGGACAGCCCGGCAGGCCACACTCCATAAACACGGCTGCCGCGCACCAAGCCCTCGGCGCAAGAGGACCAGAGGAGCAGCAGGACAGTCGGCCGCAGGCGTTCGCGGGCCAGGCACCATGCTG
This sequence comes from Scalopus aquaticus, assembly GCA_004024925.1. Taxonomy (NCBI): domain Eukaryota; kingdom Metazoa; phylum Chordata; class Mammalia; order Eulipotyphla; family Talpidae; genus Scalopus; species Scalopus aquaticus. The sequence goes on from PVIJ01018702.1 coordinate 15,352, forward strand.
GCTGCTGCAGAGGGGCCGGTCCTCACTGGGAGATGGAAACGTCCACACGCAGAGGCTGACCCGGCCGGAGAGTGCTCACCCCGGGGGGCAAAGCGTGGCCGCCACATCCCGCCCCAAGCTGTCCACGGCGCAGGTCCTAAACACGTGATGCCAAACAGAAAGCTGGGCGAGACGCAGACGCAGTTGAGACTGCTCCTCAGATGGTCTACAACGGGGCGCCCCCACATTACCTGGGTGGGCCCAATAGTCACGAGCCCCTTAAGTGTGGAGTCGTGGCAGGAAGCCTCCCGCTGTGGAAAGACGTGGCCGGGCCTGGCTGCTCCAGGTGTCCTGGAGCACCTGGAAGGCAAGAAAGCCAGTCCCGGGCCTCCCTGGGGGTGCAGGGTTTAAGTATCAGCCTATGAAGCTATCTGCAGCCACTGCAGCACGAGTTCGATCCCCGGCCGGGGAGCTTCCCACAGGGCGCAGCAGACCTCTCCTGTCTCCCCGCTGCTCCCCTCAGCAGTGGATTTCAGTAGACCAGCCTTTCTGCTCCCCACTCTGTCTCTGGGGAATCCTCTCACCCCCCCACACCTCTGGCCTGGACCCCAACTCTAGATAAATCTTTAAAAAAAAGCCAGACACCCAAGCCCTCCAGGCAGTAACACGGCCTCATGGCACCCTGACATTGGCACAGACGGGTCCGTTCTCAGCACCCACCCTCCACCCTCCAAGAGAAAAGGGTGGTAACAGGTGGCTGCCTGCGTTTGTGGCCACGTGTTACAGCCACCCCGCAAACGCGCACACCCCCACGTCTGAAATGCGTGGGGCAGAAGGACGGATGGGCCTCTCGCTCAGCCAGGACGCAGGGAAAGCAGCTCGCTCCATCCACGCTGCCCGCGACTGCCTGCCCCAACGTCGGGGGCACACGCAGGCCGGAGCTACCGAGTGCCGGTGACAATGCAGTGGACACTTTGACGCCCTTGTCGGCCGTCGGCCCTCCTCACTTAATCTCCATGACGACGCCAGAATGGGTGCTGACATCACCTGGTCAGCGAAGAAACTAAACTTCAGGGAGGCACAAGCCCTGGCCGGGGCGCTCAGCTGGGCACTGCAGCACGAGGGCTTGCGCCGCGGCCCAGTCCTGCCGGCCGCCGCTGCATTCCGGGGCAGGGAGACGAACGAGACCCCGCGGCCGCCCTCGGCGCCGGGCTGGCCTGCAGAGGCGGCAGAGCCTGGGCGCGCCAGCACGGGGCCTGCTGGGTGGCGGCGTCTGTGCCTGACCGCCACTTCTCTGTCCTGCTCCCCCGACCTCCAGGCCTGTCCGTCCTGCAGAAGGTCCTGGACACGGCCGCAGAGAAGAACTGGCAGGTGACGGCCGTCAACATCCTGACCACCACGGAAGAGGGCTACCGGCTGCTCTTCCAGGACCTGGAGAAGAAGAAGGAGCGGCTGGTGGTCGTGGACTGCGAGTCGGAGCGGCTCAACGCCATCCTGGGCCAGGTAGGGCAGGGCGGGGGGCTCTGCAGCTCTGCGGGTCTGGGCCCCTTCCTCTCCCCTCCGGAGCCACCCAGCGCTCTCTGAAACACGGCGAAACACACAGGCCACAGGCGCCTCCGGTGAGCTCCGGTGGCTCTCGATCAGCTGACCAAAAGCCGACCGCAGGGCCCCCCACACGGCATTCTGGAGGCCGGGAAGCGCCCTTCCCCCGGCGCACAGCGGGCAGCCAGGCTCCTGGCTGGGCATGGGCCCTCGGGCCACCCGGCCGCTGGCTTCTCATCCATCGCCGTGCCCCGAGCCCCGGGAGGCAGCAGCTACCCTCATGCATCTGAGAAACCAGTGGACCCCACGTTCTGTGAAAGGCAGCTGGGCCCTTGGCAGTTTTTAAGCGGCGTCTCCAAGCCCCGGCTGCTCCAGGCTGAGGACGGGGGGCCGTGCCCGGCACAGAGCCGGCAGCCTCTGTGCGCTCCGCTGCTCTCTGCAAGCTACACCGGCGCATTATTAACACAACTATCACCCCAGTAGGGTTTCAAGCTCTGTGGTCTGGATTTCACGATCTAACCGCAGCTCCGGAGCCTTCATTGTGCGCACTTGCATTTAATTCCTCCCTATACAAAAAATCCGTGCACCACTATACACCATCCAATTAAGTAGATGTTGGAATGTGGATTTTAATAACCTTGAAAATTTATTCAGTTAGAGAAGCCCAAGTGCTTCTCAGATGTTTTATGACCCTGCCACCGAGCAGGGGAGAGGCTGCGAGCGGGGTGTGTGAACCCCATTTGATGGCTGGAAAGAGACAGAAATAGATCGCGTCCACTTGCAGGCTGAGCAGGAGCCCGGCGAGGCGGCGTCTCTCCGGTCCTTGCAGCCGCGGTCTGCGGGTCCACGCGCCTCTGCGAGGGCCTTCCGCGGACGCTGCCGGCGGCGAGGGGGCGGCCTGCACGGGGGGCGGGCGCACTTGGGCCCTGATGCTGAAGATCAGCTAGAGTCAGGCCCTGTGGAGAGGCTCAGAGGAAGAGGCCTCACCCTGGAGGGTCTGAAAAATCGCTTCCCCTCTGGGCCTGACTGTCCACGCTCCGGGATGGCAGGCCCAGATGATCCTGGACTCCCTTCCAGCACGCAGGGGGGGTGGCCCGTTGATGTCTGGGTGCGCGGTTGGCGTAGGGCAGAAGGCGCGAAATTTGAACAAGGAGGGCAAGGGTTGAAGGCCAACAACCAGGGTGGAATCATCCACCTACATCCAGCCACCAACTGCCCACCATCCACCCGTCCGCCCACCCCTCTACCCACCCATCCACCCATTCACTATCTGTCCCTCTGTCCACCCACTCACCCACCCACCATCTGTCCATCCAAGCAGCAGATACCGGCATGGCAGTGGTAAGGAATTCAATGAGGGGATAAGAGTCCCCTCAGGGAAAACTCTCCATGTTGAGGGAAGACTTCATGGAAGAAGGAGCAAGGGTTCCGCTGAACCCCTCGGAATGGGAACACTTCCCTACCCTGGAATCAGACAAAACGGACTCCAACTCCTTCGCCTGCCACGTGGCAGCCGGCTAGCCTTGGGGACGCTCCTTAACACTTTGTGTGCCAGCCATTGTCTGTGCCATCGCATGAATGGTAGAAGCATTCAATAAAACACACACAGCTCCCGAACTACTGGATATTAAAAAAACTGTAATCTCTCTCCTAAAACACCTTCCCCTTTCACCAAAACAATGTATAAAGCTTCTAGACTGAGTACGATCAAAGAAATCGCTCCTAATAGTTCCAAATAAATCCCCTGTGGCGTGAAAAAACGGAGACTAGATGAACACGTATGAATACGTGAGCGGCCACCTGATACTGGCGACAAAAACACGTACTGATGCGTGAGCGGGCCACAGAGTGTTTACCCCTCTGTGCCTCACTTTCTCCTCTGTGAAGTAAGGATGTGGGCCTGCCACGTGCCGGCTGTGGCGCCGTGGTCTGCACTCAGGACGGAGCAGGGCGCGGCGGTGCTGGGGGCAGGTGCTGCCAGTGCTGCTGCTGCTGCAGCCTGGCCGCGGGGGCTGACGGGCGCCTCGCCCTGTGTTGCAGATCGTGAAGCTGGAGAAGAACGGCATCGGCTACCACTACATCCTTGCGAACCTGGTGAGTAGGCGCTGCGGGCACGCTGCCCACGGCCTCCCACATCGGGGCCCTCGCGGGGAGAGGGGGGCTCGGCGCTGCAGCCCCTCCTGGAATCGCGCTTCCCTTTCCCTCGGCACCGCTGGCCCAGCCGCAGCCACTGGGAGCCGCCGACCTTCCCTGCGGGCAGCGGCGCTGGTAGCCCGGGCCTCCTGGCCATCGCGAGCCTGGTCCTAGCGGGCACCGCCTTTTGGACCCCTTCGATTTTTGCCCCATATGACACCACGACATTTTACTGTCCGTAGCACAGGCATTCACGTCAGATGAGTATTGGCAAATCGTCCAGAAAGCTCCCCTCCGCGAACAGTGCCATGAAGTCCTTCCCAAGCCCTGTCCGTGAACGGCGTGGAGAGACCCGCCTTTTAAGAGCGGAGTTTTTATTTGCAATCGCAGTTCTGTTAGCTGAGTGCAGTTATCCCCACGCTGTGAAGACCTGATCCCCCCCAGTAATCAGACTGGACCCCCGGCCGCCGCGCCCTCCTGGGGCCCCAGCCGTGCCGCCCGTGCGTCCTGGTCGCGCTCTGCCCATCCGCCTTTTTTTAATCGTGCCGTTTTGATTCTTCCGGAGTATTTTCCAAAGCCAAACACAATTTTACTTTGCCGTTAGCCCAATTTTCAAAGAGCTTTCTTTTTTTTTTTTTTTTTAATTCTTTTTTTTTAAAGGATTTATTTTTTATTTATACATACAAGCTGGGGTACAGGCCAGAGGTGTGGGGCGGTGAGATTGTTCACCAGAGACAGAGTGGGGAGCAGAACAGGCAGATCAGAAATACACTGCTGAGGGGAGCAGCGGGCGAGGCAGGAGAGATCTGCCCCACCATGTGGGATTCTCCCCGGCCGGGCGTTGAACTTGCGTCGCCGCTGCCGACAGCTCCACAGCGCAGCGCTCAACCGCTGCGCCACCGGGGAGGCCCTCAAAGAGCTTTCTTGATGTAATTTACATACGAAAAACATTCAATGGTTTTCAGCATCGTCACAGCGGTGTGAAGTCAGCACCACAATTTAATTCTGAGACTTTGCATCATCCCAATACACCCCGCAACCCTCGCTGTCGCCCCCAGGCCCCCACCCCCAGCTCTGGGCAACCAGGGCCTACCTCCCCCCGGGCAGCAGGTGGGCCTGGGCCTGGCGCCTTGCTCAGCGCAGGGCACCCAGGCGGCATAGGGCGAGCGATGCCCCATCCCGCCCCCGCTCCCACCACAAGGGAAGCCGGCGTCTGGCCGCCCTCAGCACAGAGACGAGACCGTTCCACTCTGGTAACCGTGACGGCGCGGTGTGATCTCCAGGGATGGGCCTCGCCCTCCAGCAGGTGCCGGGGACCTGCTGGCCAAACGCAATTCCAAATCCTGACTTTGGAGGAATCCAAAATTACTATCCAAAGTGGCTGCCTCTCCCGCCCAATCCACAGCCAATTTGCACACTGATTAAAATACCTGCATCAATAACAAACTTCACTGTGAAGTTTGAGCCGTGCCCAGCCGTCCTCGCGGCTGGGACTCTCCCTAGCACGTCGTTCATCTTTGCAGTTTCCTGCTTCCATGAAAACGCAGCTTCGAGCTCATCCATGAGTGGCCTCCGCAAGCTTTGGCTCTGCGGCCTGTGCCGATTCTTCTGAGCATTGCTAGTTACACGGGGAGTCACTAGCCCTTGCAGAGTCAGACCTTTATCAGCAGAAGAAAGGCCGGGATTGGTGTGTCAGGCCAAAAGGCAGCACGGCCCGAGCTGCATCCCGTTCTGCCGTGCTGGGGGGCCGGCCCTGCCCCTGCCCCCTTGGCCCCGCCTCTTCTCTGGCTCTTCTCCTTGTTTCCGACTAGGGGCTGGGCTGGAGACAGAATGCTCCCTGGGGTGAGGCCCACACAGCGGCTGCCGGGGCTAACCTGTGACTGTTCTCAGAACTGGATGCATTTTAATGGAGGGTGGCTGCCCAGTGGCTTTTGGGGAGCCAAGGACCTTAGCCCATACGAATATTTGCAAGGACGGAAATTTTGACATTGCCACAAAGGAAACCTTTGACGTGCCCTGAATCCCATACCCTTGGTGCTGGAGGGACTTTGGGGGCCCCCACCCCATCTAAACAGCACTCGCCATAGGGAAACAGCGGCCAGCAGGAGGGACCTGCGCCCACGCCAGTCAGCGACAGAGCACAGTGGCCTTTCCCTGCCTGGAGACCCCTCAGCTGCGGTGGGGAGGACACACAGTAGGGCGAACCCTCCCTGGCAGGATTGAAATTCAACACCAAGGCCTCGAACCACTGCGGGCTCCAGATAATTTCACCACAGCCTCCATTGTTGCTGAGTGACCCTAGGCCAGGCCAGGCCCGGTCAGCCCTTGGGGGCCTGTCCGGCTCAGCTGCATCCTCCTTCCTCTGACCTAACAGCCTCAGATTCTGGCCACTGGCAGCTAATAGGATGCAAACTGCACCCGCCCCCAAATACGAAAGACTTCATCTTTCAAAGATTAGTTGATAATGAGGCTTCAAATTACTAATTAATTCAGCTTGAAACATAGTCAAGTGTGGTGTGTTTTTCTTCCCCCTTCAGAGGAATAACACAATTTATAAGATGACAATTTTTAGAAATTTGCAACATAATTAGCCTGGGCACGGACCTGCCCGTCCCCGTGACCAGGAGTAATCCCCGAGGCAGGCCCAGGGCAGCCCTGGAAGGTGCGATGCGGGAGCATTTGCTGACATCCTCTGGCCCCAGAGGCAGGGTCTTCAAAGCCCCACCCCCTTGCTGGTCACTCTTTGGGGCTCAGATAACCAGCTTTGGGTTGCGAGAAGGGAAGCGAGGCAGGAAGTGGCTGTGGGTGAGGAAGGAGAGCTCTGTGGACAGGGAATCCAAAAAACTGGCTTCCAAGGCCAGGTCAGCGGGGCCTAACGCCGAGGCCCAGCCTGTCCTCTCCGGGGCTGGGAGGCGCCCGGCTCCCGCTGGGGGTGGGGCCGGGAGAGCAGACGCGTCGCACGCGCACCAGCAGTCACAGCATCCTCTGCGCAAAGTGGCCGGCCGTGGACGCGGCCCCCGGGCCCACGGGGAGGGCGGGCCAGCAGGAGGAGGCCCGTCCACCCACGGAACAGGCACCCCAGGGAAGGACGAGATAGGCCATGCCGGCACACGCAGGGTCGCGTGGGGAGGGGCAGTGCAGGACGCAGAGCCACACGGACAGTAGCGGCACTTACAGGGCAGACGCGCCACAGAGCCAGGCCCCCAGTGGAGGTGCTAAAGGAGGGGAGGCTTCTGGGGAGGGCTCGGCTGCTGTCCAGCCCCGCCCTGCCCGCCCCCGGCCCCGATGGCTCCCCCAGCCCGAGGCTCACAGGGCGGCTTCCCCAGCCACGGGGCCGGGGCACTGACTGCCAGCCCATGCCGAGCCCGCCGCCCGAGTCCACCGGAGAGGCGGCCAGCTATCGCAGGCGCCCGCGGTCAGCAGCTCAGCACCCCCATCCCTGCCCTTCTCCTTAAGTCTCCGCCCAGGTCACACCCACACCCGCAGTTTCTGCGCCCGAAAAGCACGCTTGAGCCTCGTTCAGATCGGGCCTCCCTGCACTCAGGCCGGGTGCCTTCCCCATCTCCAGCGCCCAGCCCCCACCCTCCAGCCGTGCCCCGAGCTGGCCGCCTGTCCACTGGGTATGGGCGCGGGAGACGGGACCTGCTTGAGCCTGTCAGAGCCGGGGCTATTGGTTCTTGAAAACAAACAAGTGAGGGCGCAAACCGCCAGCAGACGAGCCCCCTCGGCTGATAACGTGTGGGTGACTGTGCGAGCCCCCCCCACGCCCCATCTTTAGCAGGCAAATAGGCCCCAAGTTCTCCCCCATAAGGAGGCGCATGAAGCAAATGTGTTCAGGGCGCACTGTAAATCGGGGCTCCCTGGTGACGTTGAGACTCCTGGGTTAGGAGGAGGTTTCCTTTCCCATCTAGAAAGTTTCGTGGGTGTCGAATGATGGGGTCCCGCTGGGTCGAGATGACGGGGTCTTAGGGCTGGACCCCGTCAGCATCCAGCCTCTCCGGGCTCTGTGTGACCAGGGCCCCCCAGCTGGCGTGGTGGAGACCACGCCCTCCCGCTGTGCTTCAGGCTGTGTGGGGTCAACGTCCCAGCCCCCACGGGCCCCTCAGCCTGCCCCCCCAGGCCAGGCGCCTTCACCCTGGAGTCTTTCCCAGACACCTGACCCCTGTCACAGAGAGGGGAAGCCACTGTGAGCTCAGTGCAAGGCACCAAGACTGCTGCGGGCCAGCCACTCCCTGGCCAGTGCTCCGGGCCAGTGCTCCGGGCCAGTGCTCCCAGGCGGGTGATCCCGGGCCAGTGCTCCTGGGCGGGTGCTCCTGGGCGGGTGCTCCTGGGCCAGTGCTCCGGGCCAGTGCTCCCAGGCCAGTGCTCCCAGGCCAGTGCTCCCAGGTCAGTGCTCCGGGCTAGTGCTCCCAGGCCGGTGCTCCTGGGCCAGTGCTCTGGGCTGCTGTGCCGCTCTGTGCAAAGAGACAGCCAGTGCGGGGGACAGGGAGGGTCCCCCTGTCTCCTTTAGGGGAACCTGCAGGTTCTGAACCTGCTCTCACGTTCCCCCTCCCTCGCAGGGCTTCATGGACATCGACCTAAACAAATTCAAGGAGAGCGGCGCGAATGTGACGGGCTTCCAGCTGGTCAACTACACAGACACCGTGCCAGCCAAGATCATGCAGCAGTGGAAGAACAGCGACGCCCGGGACCACACGCGGGTGGACTGGAAGAGACCCAAGGTGAGGCAGAGGGCACAGGCTGGCTCAGCCCTCAGGGGAGCAGGCGTTTCTCAGAGCGAGGGGGCTCAGAGCATTCACAGAGGCGGAGAGCGTGCGGAAAGGTCAGATGACCCGGGGGACCAGGGCTTAGCGAGAGAGACGTCTCACAGTTCTCTCATGCAGAGACAGTGCCACAACCATCACACTCCCGGGCTGCCTCCACCTCCTTGTTCTACAACCCTCATCCTATGGCTGCTGCCTCAGAGCCCCAGATGGCTGCTGCAGCTCCAGCCATCGCCCCAGGCTTCTACCCAGCAGAAGAGGGAAATCAAGGCCAGCTGCTTCTCTGCAGAGCCCTTTGGGAAGCGGCAACAGATCTTCCACACACGTGCTACCGGCCCCCTCTTAGAAACCTAGCCTTAACTAGTCGCTGGAGAAACTGGGAGTTTCTCTGCTGGGCGAGGGCCCTGCTGCACGGGGGCGGGGCAGGGGTGGCATGGTCCACCGCTCTGTGTGCGGAGCCCTGGCTGTGGAGGGCTGGCCCTGCTCCGCTTGCCCTTCGGCTCTCGCCGGAGCAGCTAAAGAGCAGTCCCAGTGCCTCTGCCCCATTTATCATGCAGCCCGCCTGCCTCTCCTGCCCGCACGCAGCTGAAAGCCTGCAGCCAGAGCTGTTCTGTTTGCTCTTCCTAATGTCTCGCTGCTTGCCCTTGTCAGCTCAGCTCGGCGGCGCTGCGTGGGGCCGCGCGGGAAGCGCTCTGGGCCAAGTTTGTTTATCTGGGGCAAACACTGGCCCCTGGCAGCCTCCTCTGGCCACTCAGCCTGTCTCTCTCTGTGAGCGGCGGAATATTTATTGAGCGCCACTTCCACCGCTTGGGCGAGGCTGATCGAGCAATCTGAAATGAAGACCTATTGCGACACGAGCCTCGGCACACAAAGCCAGAGGCCTCGGAAGTCAGGAGCAGGCGCAGAGCGGGCACCGCCCCCCGCCCCGTGGAGAGAGAAAGGGGCACTAATTTCTTTTTTTAGGACTAAGAGGAGCAGTTAAAATTGGGGAGACCCTTAGCCGTCTGTGCTGCGACGCTCTGTCGTGCACCTAAAACGTGCAGCTGCGCCCGGCACGGGCCACAGGCGGGCGAGGGCCAGAGCCGGAAGGGGTCCCGGCTGTCAGCAGCAGCCGAGCCCGCCGAGTCGGGACGGGACTGGAGGGCTCGCACCAACGGCCGCAGGAGAGCTGGCTGTCCACGGGAGGGCCGGGCGGGAGCCGGGGGCGGGCGACACCCCCACAGCCACCGGGAGGGTGGAGACGACCCTCGCCCCACCTGGAGACGGGGACACAGGGGAACCTTGTTTTCCATGATGCCTCTGACCTGCAGACGCCTCGTGTTTCATTTGCGTGGTTTTCCCGAATCAAACAGACATTTTAAAATTCGCAAGGTCGCGCATCAAGCAGTCTGAAAGGCGGGCTTCTCTCGAAAAGCCGCGGCCGGCAATACCAGCTCAAGTCCGGGGGCATCGGCAGTGGGGGGACAGTCCAGGTGGGGGGAGCCTCAGGTGGGAGGGCAGCCCAGGTGGGGGCGGGGCGGGGGCAGCCCAGGTGGGGGCGGGGCGGGGGCAGCCCAGGTGGGGGCAGCCCCCTACGAGGACCGTCCTCGGCCCCCACTGCCCCGGCCAGCCCCGCGACTTGCACAGCCGGTCTCGGGGCGCTGACACCTGACTCCCCCGCAGTACACCTCCGCGCTCACCTACGACGGGGTGAAGGTGATGGCCGAGGCGTTTCAGAGCCTGCGGCGGCAGCGGATCGACATCTCCCGCCGGGGGAACGCGGGGGACTGCCTGGCCAACCCGGCGGTGCCCTGGGGCCAGGGCATCGACATCCAGAGGGCCCTGCAGCAGGTGAGGCCCGGCGGGGCTGGGGTGGGGCCGGGGCCGGGGGCGGGGGGCAGGGGCGGGGTGG
>PVIJ01018703.1:0-25666 GCA_004024925.1 Scalopus aquaticus
GAGGACAGGAAGAAATGAGAAAGGAGAAATAGGCGTGGTTACCAGAGGGCATACTTACCCCCTCAACCTGCTTAGTATCCACCAGAGCCCTAAAGCTGCAGCGCATTCTCTTTTTGGTGGCTTTGAGAATCTGATGAAACTCAGGGCCTCTCTCCCTAGAAAAATGCACACACACATCCAGTTCTGCAGCCAGTTTCCAAAAGGTGCACCATGTTCAAGACCATTCACAGACCCCGTGGACCTGTGCTGCCAGATATGGTAAACATTATGGCACTTTGAGGCTCACTTCATTAAAACCACAAACTCGGAATCTCACTCACAGGAGCCACACTTCCGGTGCTCAGCAGCCATTATTGCAGACTTTGCCACTGCGAGGCACTTTAGAATTCCACCGACCCAGGGCTAAAAGCCCTTGGCTTACATGGACCCCAGGAAACGTGCTGGCCTAAAGCCCACTCCCAACCCAGTAGCAGTTTTCTTGTGGTTCTGAGTGTTGGTAAGCCACAGAGAAAGGGGGCAGCAATGCCCACAACACGGGTGATGCCCCTGAAAGTCCATGTGGCTTTGGGCGCCTCTTAGTACCCTCAGTCAAGGACACCTTGGCTGGAGCCCTGTCCTGCAGAGGGAGCAAACACCAGCCCCTCTTGTTGTCCCCCGGTGCCTGCACCTTAGCCAACGTCCCCGGACCCCCACGCTGCCATGTCGTGCCAAGTGCTGTGTCATGAGACTATGGCACAGCAACTGGGCAGGCCGCGGGAATCTGGTCTGCGTGAACAAGGGAGCACTTTTATCCCATGTAACCAGCTCTGGCTGGGGCTGTTCTAAACCCCACCCACTTGGGGTTCATCAGCCCCCACCCAGTGTCAGGAGGTGAGGACTAGAGGTACAGAACAGAGATGAGGGGACTGAGGCCTGAGCTTAGGAGGGCTGAACAACTTGTCCCAGGTCAGGAGGTCAACGCCAGAGCAATGGTGATGAGGTTGGAATCCACAGACCCCTGCAAGGCTCAGGTCTCCGAACAACATGCAGATTTCTTATGCCCTCCCTGGGGTCACAGAGCTGGGCATGTTGAGGACCACGACACCAGAGGGTCCTTAGTGAAAAAAATTTCACGAAGCACCAGGATCGAGCCAGGGACAAAGTTTATTAGAAACGATAGGCCCCAATACTGCAAGCAGCAGCAGGCAGTCTCGGGAAATCGGGAGAGCCGCCCTGAGCAGTAAAGCGGGAGGGTTTTCAAGGATTTTCCTTTCTGGGTTCAGAGGGGTCCCTCTTCTTTATGCAGACCTTGCTCCCATCACTCTTTCCAATTCGGGCACTAACTGAAGCTCCCACCCCCCCTTTTGGAGTCTGGGAGAACTGTCCTTAAGGCTCTCCCCAGGCCTTCCAGACCTGCAGACCTGATCTGCTCCTTGAAACAGCGATGGGCCCAGCTGGACTGTGGGCTGGCAGAGGTGCAGCTGCGCTCCTGGGAGGAGTGTGGGAGAGCCCATTTCTATCCCTAACATCCCGCCTAAAGAGACAAGGGCCCAGACTCTTTGGGGGGTGTGAAGGGACTAGGTCTAATCTTCTGAAGCTTGTTTCTGCCGAGAACGGGGAGTTCGCTGCCTGTGGGCCCTGCACTGAGGCCCCTACACTTTCCCTAAGATACTGGTTGAAGCATTTGGCATTTGTACTAGGTCCCATCAAGGGTGGGGCAGTTTGGGGGTCCTGTTAGACAGTCATCTGTAGATGTATACTACGCATCCTGAGATAATAATTATAAAAGGCACAGTCCAAAACATAAACCCAAGATGACCATTTTGTAATCCAGTTCCATGGATTTGACATCCCTTGAACTTCAACCTTTTAGAGACAAGGGGGACTAAGTGATTTAAGAAGCAAGGGTCAAAGATCAAAAGAAATAAGCATATTTTACTAACAGTAGCCACAGGACCGAATCAGTCTATTAATTTAACCAAACCAATTAGAAAAGACTGTTTATAACAGGAGTCCAGAGTAGGATTCAGTGTTTTAATATTGCCCCACCTCCAGGAAGCCGGGTTTTTTTTTTTTCCTGTGTTTTTAGTTTCCAGCCAACCCTGGAGCTCAGCTCAAGGCTGTTGCTATTACTTGTCTGTAAATACAAGCCTCAGGGAGAAAAACTAAGGTAATTTTTTTTCTTCTGTTTTTTTAAAATCTGAGAACAATTCAATCATTTCACCTCCACTACAGTCCTGCTTTTAAGTGTATATATATTTTTAATCTTGAGGAATTTGGGGGCAATGACCAATCTGGATAAACCTTTAAAAAAAACCCTTACAATGTAGAAATTGAGTTATTTGATAATTTTATATAACTAGTTTTTTGTGCAAATATTTCCAGTCTAGTTTACAGGTTAAAAATACCTTGTAAGGTTTAAGAGGCATGAAAACTTGATGTCCACAAGAAGGTATATTACTGAAATAGTTTTCTCTCCACCTTCACACTAGTTTTATCACAACAAAATTAATTTATTTGCAAGTTAAGCCCACCTTAAATATGCTTGGCCAATTTGCATAAATTCAGCAAGGACAGAAATAACCACACAGACCTTTACATTCTGCTTTTCTGGACCACATCATAAGGAACTTCAGATTGAGAGCCCTTAAAAAGCTAGTGTGTTAGGGCTCAAGACCAGGCCAAGGTCTTACCATCAGACTTTGTCTGTAATACCAGCATCTTTGGACAAATTCCTCTTCTCTTAAAGTTCCCAAGATGTCCTGGGGTTTCTGGGCCTGCCAAAGGGTGACCTTCTTTACCCTCCCCATAGACCAGCTGTACCCCGACCAGCTGTACCCCTTAACAAGGTCCCAAGGTATCTCTTAGTTGGTTTTGAAATTAATCTGCTTCCTGAAAACATAATATTCCAGACAAAGCCTTGGTAAAACACCATGTTTCCATTTGTCTATTATAGAGAGGGAAAAAAGAGAATCTTACTGGATTTATGCAAAAACAAAAACACATAACCATGAGAAATCAGAATATTTAGTGGAAGTTTTAAGGTATCAGGGAGAGAAAAGCATAGTCTCAGTTGTTTACAAAAAATGTAAGTTACCGTTGTTATAGGTCATAGCTTAAAAAAAAGAAAAGGTTTTCTTAATTTTTTATAGTTTATTTAGATTCATCTTTATTTTAGCCTGTTGTTAGCCACTATTATACATCCAGTTCTTTTTTATAACTTGCACTTTATTTTTAGCTCCATGATAAACCTGAATTTTAAAGTCAAAGTTTTTTTCCTGCCAATTGCTCTGAAAACAAAACATTAGAGTAAGCATTTTTATAAGTAGCAAAAGACTCTAAATGCCCATAATTAAAGATCTGATTATAACACAACTGACAAGAAAGTTTGTTTAACTATTTGTGGCATACAATATTTTAGAACAATACTCAGAAATGACCAGTAACAGTATACCAGAATGTAGCAGACTTTTAAAGAAGTTTGATATAAGTTTTGGACATTTTTATTAATAGTCAGCCATGTTAAATCTTTCCCTTATGTGACAATGCTTCCCTGAAGTTTTAACCTATAGATTATTGCTTATTATCTTCCCACAAGGAGAGGACAATTTCCTCCTGGGGGAGTGTTAACCTAGGAGTTCCTGAATCACGTCCAATATTTTCCTTTTTAATTAAAGACTTTTAGTATTCTGATTCTGAGGAAGTTTAAACATTTGTACAAATTACCACAAAACCATACTTAATTATCCAGTCAACCAAAGCAGCAATGACTCCAAATGCAAATATATTTTTAATAAAGTTCAACTCTTGCTGGTGAGAATTTACCTAAAGACAACTTTCCTGAAGTCCTAGATTTTAAGATTACTTGAACGGTTTATTGACAACAGTTTAAAAGTGTTTGTCCTTTAATTAGAACTTTAAACTCTTAAAACGTTAGTTTTCTAATTCTTAAATTGCAAGCAATTATAAGAACTGTTATATCATTATTCCTTTAGATTGAAAGACATAATACCTAAATGATTGCAGTTTTAGCTTTTCCTAGAATGGAATATCAAACCAGTGAACCTGACATCAGTAAATCATAATATTTGAAATCTTTCATTTTTCTGATCCTCATTCCATTAACTTTTATCAACTTTCATAGACCTTTCATGACATGTTATATTGCTTCTTTTCTTTACCAAAATAAACCACTTGTCTTTTTATTCCTTATATTTTAACCCAGAAAATACATTCTTATTCTTGTTCTCCTTGACTACTTTCTATATACATTTTTAATATTTTAACCCCAATCCTTAATTCCTGATAAAGGCTCAAAGTCAAGAGAAAGTTCCTAGCAGTTTGAACTTAAAGACACTGTTTTTGATTTTTTTCTTTAGTTTCTGTAGCAAAGGTTTTTATCCTGGGATGTTACATTCCAATAAATGATTAGCGCCATAACTCACTCCTGCCTCCTGCCTGGCTCACCACAATGATGGGGCTTTATCACCTTTATCATAAGGAAGTGGAACTGAGGGTGTAAGGGAAGGGGAAGTAGGGTTTTCAGGAAAAAGTGACTTTAAATATTTTCTTAGTTGTCTCAAACTCCAAAAAGTTTTCACCCAACTGTTTGTTACAGAGTTTGCATTTTAAAGCCAATAACTGATTGTCACTCGGGGCCACAAAACCTGTACATAAGCCGTTCCTGAGCACTTTCCATTTCTGAGACTATAGAGATTCCATGATAAAACAGTGTTCAAGTTAAGATACCCATTCTCAGGTTAGGTTTTACCATTCTTCAATGTGTATCGTGGCCAGGACACATTATAGAGAAAGATGAATTTTTTCCTGAAAGAATCTAAATTTAACTGATTCCAATAGTGAATAATATAGCCCAAGGGGGGTGTAAAGAAAACATTTCCCATGACCTAAAAGCAGGAATGGGATCACTGTCCAGAGAGGAAAGAGAAAGACAAGTCGTTTCTCTCCCTGTCTGGCCCTGCATGCAAGGGGACTCTGCCTGGCCCCACATCCAAAGGGACCCTTTTAAGCCTTGGTGTCCCAGAGGCTTTCCACTTGCTGCACCTAGCTGGGGTACAGAGAGGTGAGACCTATGTAGACAATGTCCCGCTATAACGGGAGGGGTTCCTGGATGTATACCATGACACCGGGCGTTAAGAAAGTTAAGTAAGAGGTTTTGGACCAGAAATGTCTTGCCCAATTCTACTGGCTCACATGGAACAAAGGAGAAGAGGATTTAAGTGCCAAGAGTGCCAGGGGCAGAGGCAAAGATGACACAAAGCAGAGTGATAAGGTGTGAGTCATGGAGTTGACCTTAAAACTTTTCAAAAGGAATCAGCCACAAGAGAATATGCTTGAGATAGACTGGGGGAAACACAGAAAGGACAGGGCTATCCCTGGGACCAGCCTTCCAAATGTGCCTGTAGGAGAAAAAAAGGGAGAGGGTTTTTGGGCCCCATATTCCCTGAAATCCACACCAGGGGCAGAGGGGTTAAGGTAGTTAGTGAGGAAGAAGGGGGACTGAGAACAGAGTGGCCGCAGGGACTCCCGCTTGGCACAGGGATGTAACCCCTGGCAGCCTTCCAAGAAGACTGTAATGTCCCACCCAAGGAGGTTTGAATCTGCATGGTGTGGGGCTTTCCCATTACCTCCAAACCAGGAAGCTACCATCCAAGTGTAAGATGAAATTATGTGCTGACATGGCAGAAAGACAACAAAGCCAGAGAGAAGAAAAAGGATGATGGAGAAGAGAGCAAGGACCAGCAGGGCACAGCTCACCACTTAAACATCCTTTGCTTTCAATGAGCGCAAAGTCCTTTCAATGACAGGACTTAATTTGGGGATCCAGTGAAAAATGCATGGGCAAAATGTCCCTTCACGGCTGTTACATGTTGAGGACTGTGACACCCGAGGGTCCTTGGTGTCTCTCAAGAAAAGAATTTCACGAAGCACCAGGATAGAGCCAGCGACAAAGTTTATTAGGAAGCCATAGGACAGAGAACTGCAAGAAGCAGCAGCGGGCAGTCTCGGGAAATCGGGAGAGCCGCCCTGAGCAGTAAAGCGGGAGGGTTTTCAAGGATTTTCCTTTCTGGGTTCAGAGGGGTCCCTCTTCTTTATGCAGACCTTGCTCCCATCACTTTTTCCAATTCGGGCACTAACTGAAACTCCCCCCCACTTTTGGAGTCTGGGGGAACTGTCCCTAAGGCTCTCCCCAGGCCTTCCAGACCTGCAGACCTGATCTGCTCCTTGAAACAGCGATGGCCCCAGCTGGACTGTGGGCTGGCAGAGGTGCAGCTGCGCTCCTGGGAGGAGTGTGGGAGAGCCCATTTCTATCCCTAACAGTCACATTCACGTCTCCACAGGTAACAGGGGCAGGACCTGCCCACCTGCTATGGGTCCTCTCCCTGTATTTGCTGAAAAGCTCGGCTACCTGTCCCTTTCTTGGAGTGGAACAAGTAAAAACCCACCTGAATTCTCACCCAATCATCCCATATCCACGCTCGGCCCCCATATTCCCCTTCACCTGGACCTTGCCCTGGACTTGGCAGCAGACTGATCTTCTAGATGTGACGACCTTGTGCAGCACCCCCTTCCCTTTGCCCCCGAGCATAACCACAGCCTCTGCTTCCCAAAATGCCCCGCCCGGACCCCATCCCAGTCCATGGAAAGCGAATGTGTCTGGCACAGAGAAAACTCTCAAGAAAGACCATTGCTCCTGAGGATTGGTTCCTAGAAGCTGCTTTTGCCCCAGCCGAGGCCCCCACCGTGGCTGGAGGGCGTCCAGGGCCGCGTGGTTCGGGCTGTGGCCCCACCTTTCCCCCGCGGCAGCCTCCAGAGCTGGGCAGCCCTCCCCTGATTGACCCCAACCCTCCACCGTGTGCACCTGGGCCTGACCCTGCCGGCGCCCCTGCAGGGGCCCTTAGGGAAGAAAACTTCCCGCGGGGCTGATGGCTTCTCTCCAAAGTCTGCTCAAGGCACCCGCACTCACAGGCCCAGGGATCGAGGTGTGTGAAAATAAGGGTACTGGGGAAGGCAGGGGGCACGTCCCTAAAAGCCTATAAGCTGGTTAAAATCGGATGCTGGGTGCGCGGAAGCAGCCCCGAGCACTGCCGGGCGAGGACGTCCCGCAGCCTGGTGGGGCGCTCCCAACCCAGAGGCCCCTCGGGAAGGCCCGGCCGGGTCGCCGGGAGCGGGGAGGGGATCCGGCCCGGACAGGGGCCCGCTGCCCGCCGTTCCTCCCCACACCCGCCGCCTAGTCAGGACTGGAGACGGCCCGTTAGCGTAGTCCGAGCGGGCGATGGGAGCCCCGCTACCCGCGCCCGCGCCCCAGGGACGGCCACGCCCTCTGGCCGCTCCGGGACTCACCGCCTCAGCGCCCACGGCTCTCTCAGGCTCACCGGGTGCAACTACCCAGGGCGCAGGCGCGCGGGCTCGCTGTGGACTACATCTCCCGTCAGGCCTCGCGCCGCCCGCCCAGCCGTCTGGGCCCGGAGGCTGCTGACGTGGAGAGGCTGTGACTTTCCCTGGCCTGCAGTGGGATTCTATGGCTTAGGAAGTCACCCCATTTCCGGTCCTAAACCTTCTTCCCAGGGATCGATGGGGCGTGTTCTAGGTCTTGATGCGGGTGAGAGTTTCTCTCCCATCAACCCTCAAGTTACGGGAGCGGGTTAAAATCTTCTTCAAATCTGTTAATGACTGGATCACCGATTCTCAAGCCTCTGTGTAGGAAGAAATTTGGGGGGAGAGTTTGTTAAATTCTCAAATTTCTGGGCACCACACCGACACCCTCACGCACTGAATCTCGCATGAGCTCGGGATTTCGCATTGTAATAAACTTTATGGGAGTTTAGTCTCTGGTCTTCCGCTCGTGGGGTCAGAGGCCTTGAGCTATCTTCTTAAAGACAGCAGCTGCCCCCAGCGACCGCGTGCGTTCATCTTCGCCTTCTGCGACTACCAAAGATCTCTGGGGTCTTTGGCTTCACTGGATGGGCCCGCCTCTTGTCTTCCTATTGGTCCCCCTCTGGTCCCGCCCCCTGGAGTCAAATTGTCCCTTCTGGGTGGTCGGTGGCTAGGCGTAGCCCGGCCAGATGCGATGCTGTCATTCGGGAAACTTAGTTCTCACTTTGGCCCCGCGACAGCCCTGCTGGTGTTTGGACGCTTAACTAGAGCTGGGACTCCCTAGGTGGGACCAAAACTAGTCCTATGTTGCTCCAAGACAGAGAGGAGAGAGCTGCCTGTAACTGTGCCTCCCGGAGGCCCTAGTGGAACTGAGACCAGAGGCAGGCACCCCACGATTCTCAAATCAAGGAGGGCAAAGTCTCTGGAGACAGTTCCTCAGGGACTAGAGTTGAGCTTGTGGGCTGGGACTTGGAACCACAAGCACGCTGACTCCTGTCGATGTTATTTTTTGGAGTGCAGGGTACCAGATACCTTAGCTGGCAGTAGTAGCCGGTTTCAGGGCCAAGATGGTCGGGGAGACTAACGATGGGGTTTGGTCCCGGTTTCCTGGAGCAAAAAGAGCTCTTGGCTGTGAAACCACGGGAGTGTCTGCACCTGGAGCCAGGAGCTACCCCCGCACGACCAAGAGCCCAGTGTGAAGGCCTCTCACCCGCACTTCTGTGGGTTCAGTTTCCAAAAGGCCCTAGTCCTCGGGAAACACTCCCGCAGCTGCTGGAGCTTTGCAGTGGGTGGCTTCGACCTGAGAGTCGCACCATGGAGTAGATCTTGGAGCTGCTGGTGTTGGAGGGTTTCTGACCCTCCTATCCCAGGAAGCTGCATCCACCAGCTCCAAAGAAGCTGATTCCCAGAACACATGCAGGAAGAACTTGTCAGACTGAGGGAACAGGAGAGAAAGGGAGAGATTGGTTTTATCTGTTTTCTGTTTGGGACATCACAGTGTCTTACGTTCCCATTCTGATTTTCTTGATTGTCCTGGATAGACCTTACTTGGGCAAGTCACTTTATGTAGTTTAGCCTGGAATTTTCACTCCCAAGGTCTGTCGTTCCCTCCCTCTCTTCCTTCCTTTCTTTTCTTTCTCTGTCTCTCTGTCTTTCTCTCACAGGAATAAAGAACATATTTCTCTTCCTGTCCTACCAGATAAGCATTCCTATCTTCTTTATTTACCCTCTAGGTTTAATAACCTTGTTTTCTTACATTCCAAGGGAAAAGAACATCCCTAAGATGATAGCATCAAAATTGCTGACCAGGTGATAGCAAAGCAAGCTGGCGCCAGCCTGAATGTCTCCAAAAATCTCCAGATGCCTGTATCACAAGGATAAACATGCTAACCCTTGCCCATTCCTCCACTTCTATTTCTTTATAACTCTGGATAGATACTACTGCCCTCTACCAAAGAGCAGGACGCTGGCCTTTCAGACATGAGTCTGTTGCCCTCCTCAATTTGTTGACAAATTAAACTACTTTGCTTCTCCTCAAACTCTGTGTCCTTTTATTGGCCAAGGAAAACCAAGACAGGCATTTGGTATTATCTCTGTTTGTCTCTCTTTACAATTGAGGTAATATTAGAATACCCTCACCAGATATTGAAATGGTAGTGCACCCACCACCAACTGACCCATAGTCCACCACCAAAGTCCATTGGGCTTCCTTCCCTCTTTGTTCTTACTCTCCCCCACCCCTCTGGCTGCTTCAGTTCTATTGTCAGCTTTCAAGGGTTAGTTTTTAAGCTTGTCTTTATCTGACCCTTGGTTTGGTTCCTCTGTATTCTACATATTAGTGATACCATCCGGTATTTATCTTTCTCTTTTTTAAAAGTTTTTTATTTATTTATGGATACAAGAGCTGGGGTGTAGACCAGAGGTGCGAGTGTGTGTGTGTGTGTGTGTGTGTGTGTGTGTGTGTGAGAGAGAGAGAGAGAGAGAGTGAGAGAGAGAGAGAGAGAGAGAGAGAGAGAGAGAGAGAGAGTTACCAGAGACAAAATGGGGAGCAGAGCAGGTGGATTGACTGAAATACACTGCTGAGGGGAGCAGCAGATGAGACAGGAGAGGTCTGCTGCGCCATGTGGGTCAGCTCCCTGGCCCCCTGGTCCGGGGATCCAACTTGTGCTGCCCTGGCTGGCGATAGCTTCATAGTGCTGAGACTTAACCCTTTGTGACACCAGGGAGGCCCTATATTTTTCTTCCTGACTTATTTCACCTAGCTTTATCACCTCCAACTCCATCATACTCCAGATCTCCTCCTAAGGACACAGAATGAATGGTGAAGAGTACCTATTTCCACAGGGAGGCAGTGACTGCTGCAATAATCAATGTCAGCTCTGGAGTAAAATTACAAGGGTTTGAATTCTGACTCTGCTTGCTGCTATATAACTTAGGCATGTTCCTTATTCCTCTTTGGACCTCGACCCCCTCCCCTTTGTAAAATGCCTTCTGAGATTGTTTTGAGAATTAAAGGGAGAGCAGCATATACATGTGATCACATTGTTGACAGATAATTAGTGCTTAAAATTCTTAGCTGTTATATTTGGGTCAGCAGTCTGGTGAACTTAGAAAAAGTTTGGCACTGAGGCTTTGAGGCCAGTGTCCCCAGTGCCCCTCAAGTTAGCTTATGTAGCAGAGAGCTATGGGAACATCTGGAAAAGGTA
The DNA here is from genome assembly GCA_004024925.1 of Scalopus aquaticus. NCBI lineage: Eukaryota > Metazoa > Chordata > Mammalia > Eulipotyphla > Talpidae > Scalopus > Scalopus aquaticus. The sequence continues at coordinate 10,584 of PVIJ01018703.1, forward strand.
GGGGGAGGAAGGGATGAGTGAAGTGCATCAAAAGATCTATGGGGGAAATGTGTGCACTGGAAAGGACCCTCTCCCCATACTCTCCACCACAATCCTATGCATACATTTTCACTCTTGGACATGAGTTCAAACCCCACCCCCCTAGCTTACACCATCATTTTCTCTTCTTGGGTCCAAAGGGATAGACTGGTTTCTTGTTGAAGACTTGTCCTCAGAGTCCTGTAATAATACCCCTCTACTGGGCCCTGTTGTGATAAGTGACGGCAGGATGGATTCTAGGTCACAAACAACGAGCTGGGAACAGAATGCTTTCTGAAGAGCCTTGTCTCTGGAAACAGCATGACAATCACTGAGCTTCAAGCTGGAGTCAACGGTCACTCAGAGTATTTGCTGCTTCTTGTTCGCTAGGTCCAAACATTTTATCATCATCAGTATCATAGACCAGTGTGATGTGATCTCTGTGAACTAAATTATGACAGAGGACTGGAAAGTGATATACTCCCTCATAGTGTGGAAGGATTTCAAAATCAAAAATGGAACCAGAAGATATGAAATGGAGAATCTTTAGAACTGTGTTTTTAGAACAACTGAACTTAAGATGTAAGAACTGATTTCCTCTAATGCTTGATTTATGGATATCTAAGGCCTGACCAATGAATATCCACCAAGAAACCTCTCCCTGTCCTCAAGCCAATGAATGTAATGCTTGAATTCTGGCCATATTTCTCCCTCCTTGCTCATAAATATAGTCCCCCACCCACCAAAAACAAAACAAAAATCTTTCAACAGACTTGCCTGTAGCTTGCTGTATAGCATGTGTTTCCTGAATTGCAATTCTTCAGTCACCAGCCAAGGAAAAGGAGTGTTGGGTCCTTGAGTGACGAGAACTACACAGCTATTTCTTTGCTTTTAGTTTCCATTAAAGGCGGAAGAAATCTGAGGTGCAGAGTGGTTTCCCCTTCTCTCTGTGTCTGAGAACTCCTGCAGAGACTGTCAAAGTCAATAGAATCCCCCTCCATGTAACCCAAGAAAGCTGTACTGGTGTAAAAACATAGCAAACCAAAACTGAGTCAAAACACAACTTTTATTTTAGCAACTGAGGCTAGGGAGTTGGTTGTTCTAAACCACACTTTTGGGAAGCTCAAGTATACGGATAGGCGTCAGCAGGTAAGTCATGTGACTTTTTGGCAAGGGCCAACTCCACCCTGGTGAGTCTCTTGTCAGCATCCACAGCCACTTTGACAGATCCAAATCATTTCTGTGCCTCCCCAGTTGCCTACCCAGTAAAAAGTTCAGCATATTATTGGGTGCTGGGGTGCGTCTTAAATATTCATCTGCCTTCCTCTTGGTGCTTGGTGTGGGCATGTTGGGGCTGACTTCAGAGTGTCCTTTATCCATGTTGACACCACAGACAACTTCAGAGAGATGACACAGCCACGAACACCTGAAAAAGATGATGAAACTAGATAATCCAATGGAGCCAGGGCCTCTTTCCCTGCCACCTCTCCAGGACACAAACACTTATTTCAGCAGTAGTCATAAGACATTGCCTTGGGGCATGATCTAATTTGAAATGCAACCTTATCATTTCTTTCATTCTATCATATACAAGGGCCTGTGTTTAGAATCTCTCTTCTCCATTGACATATTTTTTGTTCTAATTTCTTTATATAAATAAGTTATAGGGAATTAATAATAGGAAATAAGATGCTGTGATTGAAAAGGACTTAGAGTCCTCTATCTACTAACATGGAAAGACTCTATGAATTGGTTGTTGAAGAAAGAAACTTGAAAAACAATATGTACAAGTCAGAATGATAAGAACAAATATGTTGCAGACAATTCAGGACTTGGGACACTTTCAAAGTGCACATCAATAAATAACATGGGGACTCACTCTGCCCTTAACAGGGAAGTGGGAGGGAAAGGGACAAGGACATGTCAGAAATGATGGTGGGGAAAAATAAATAAAACATCAAAAACAAGATAAAACCAATTGGAGAAAAGTATTCATAGTATTTCACTCAGCAGTTCTACTCTAGTTCTTATTTACTGTAAAGAATATGTTGGTACAGTTTCATGTGCCAGAATGTTGGCTGCAGCGAGAGGAGACTATTTAGAGACTGATCACCTAACCTCCATCAATAATTAGTGAAATACATTGTCAAAGGAAAAAAAAACAATACTATCTCATCCCATTTACCTGTTTTCACAGTCTTCGATATGGATACAAGTCAACCCAAAGAATAAGAGCTGGAGGAATTCCAGCCACCTGCTAATGGCAGTTCCTCCTGCATACATAAGGGTGTGAGATGGTGGAGAACAGGCAGGGAGAGGGGAGCCATTATCAGTTGATCCATAAAAAAATATTAATTCGGGGCCTCCCTGGTGGCGCAGCGGTTGGGCGCTGCGCTGTGGAGCTGTCGGCAGCGGCGACGCGAGTTCGACACCCGGCCAGGGAGAATCCCACATGGTGCGGCAGACCTCTCCTGCCTCGCCCGCTGCTCCCCTCAGCAGTGTATTTCTGATCTGCCTGTTCTGCTCCCCACTCTGTCTCTGGTGAACCCTCTTGCCACCCCACGCCTCTGGCCTGTACCCCAGCTTGTATGTACAAATAAAAAAAAATAAATCTTTAAAAAAATATATATTAATTCTTGTATTTTCTATACCAAGAATGTGAAAGTATGTGCAGTGAATTCTGTGAAATCTCTCTGTATAACAAGATTCCTCTGAAGCATAGACTGAAAACAGAGATGCATCAACACCAAGGCAGATTGGCTCAGGCTGAGCTTTGGGGAATGCACTGGGGTTCAGAAGAAAGGGACCCAACCCACAAACAGATGGACAGAGACCCACCCTACAAAAGGGGTTGGAGGTGAGAGCTGACCTACTCTGGCTGTGACTTGAGAGCTCTTCTTGAAATTTGACACCCCGTTTATGTGAATTAGTATTTAAAAAGCAGTAATTTTTTCAGTACAAAATCCTACCTGAGGCTGATTTCCCTTGCAGTTTTCACTGGTTAATTGGATCTTAAGACCACAATCACCGACCATTGCCCTGAGGACCTTCTGAAACACATTGAACACTTTAGGACCATTTCTCCCAGAGGTGCTGTTTTAATGGCAAGATCTTGCATAATCCAAGGAAGAGCGCTGACACTGGATACCTAGTGATGGCAGCTAAATATATGTAATAGCTGCTCCCTTTTTCAGCACCTCTCACTCACCCTATTCAACCCAGACTTGAAGTCATCCGGATGGTGTTGGTGCCTGTTGTTCAGATCTTGCCATTGCATGTGTTCACAAGGTTCTAAGAGCCTTTGTGAGGTCACCTTCACTCCTCTTGGTGCTCACCCAATCAGGCCCTGTGACTAAGGGAAATGGTGGAAGGAAGAGAAAGGGATTTCTTTTTTTTATCCTTCCTGCCTCTTGCCAGACCAGTTGTTCTTCCTATAGGAAATGTAGCTGCTCAAAATAACTCCCATGGTCTGGGTGAAACACTCATAGACAGGGCCTCCCTGGTGGCCTAAGTGTTAAATCTCACCGCTAGAACGGCAAAGGCCCACCACACAGGCCTGGGTTCGAGCCTGAGCCAGGGTGCAGAAGACCTCTCCTATCTCACCCACTGCTCCCCTCAGCAGTGTATTTCAGTAGATCTGCCTGTTCTGCTCCTCACTCTGTCTCTGGTGAATCCTCTCACCCCCTGGACCTCTGGCCTACACCCCCGTTCTTGTATGCATAAATTTTTTTAAATAAAATATTCATATATAGGGCCTCCCTGGTGGCGCACCGGGTTAAGTACAGCACTATGAAGCTATCCAGAGCCACTGCAGCATGAGTTTGATACCCCGCCAGGGAGATTCCCACATGATGCAGCAGACCTCTCCTGCCTCGCCTGCTGCTCTCCTCAGCAGTGTACTTCATTCGATCTGCCTGTTCTGCTCTCTGCTCTGTCTCTGGTGAATCCTCTCACCACCCCGCACCTCTGGCCTACACCCTAGCTTGTATGCATAAATAAATAAAATATTAAAAAAATAAATAAATAAAATAAAATATTCATATATAGTAAGTTAATGTAAGATTTTTATCTGCCATCACAAAATGAACAGACTTGAACCCCAACCCTACTGGGTAATAGTTATGTGGAGGACTAACATTTTCCTACATTAGTAAAATGATGCTGCACACAGGAGTGGTTAGGAGATCAAACATAAGAGCATGGCTGTTTGATTTCTAATTCTAGTTCTGTGTGATGATAGACAAGTCTTTTAACCTCTCTGATCCACAGATTTCCTATTTGTAAAGTGTGGATGACAACATTTCCTCCCTTAAGTATTTGTAAGGATTAGATGTTACTACTAAACCTCTCAGAACAGTGTCTGCAAGCAGGCAGTGCTCAGATGGCCTGTGATTGAGGAGCAAAACAGGCACATCGACCAAAATAGACTGCTGAGGGGAGCAGCAGGCGAGGCAGGAGAGTTCTGCCCCGCCATGTGGGAATCTTCCCGGCCAGGCATCGAACTCACGATGCAGCTGCAGACACCTCCACAGTGCTGCACTTAACCCGTTGCACCACCAGGGAGGCCCTTAACCTCTGTGATTTAAGATATAGCTCAGTTGGATATATCTCCAGTCCCTTCAAAGTTCACCTCCTTAATGGCATTCCTTTCCACCCCACTTCCAAGAAGAGGTCTTAGAGTAAGGCAAAGCTTGTGATGCTCTCAGTTTCAGAAGGGACAGGTCTCCTGAGTCTCAAGCTGGTTTCTACCCCACGACTGATAGAGTCCTACCAAGCCTCTGTTATTGATTTAACTAACCTAATTTGGAAATTTTAAGAATTATCATTTAAGGACAGAGTTATGGGATTCGGGATCCTCCTTAAAATAATCCTGGGTCATGTGCTTTGTTACAGATGTACCTGTGTGTCTCAGAGTGGGCTATGTGTCTCAATTTCAACATTAACCATGACTGATGCTAGATTCACCCTATGACCATTGACAGCATCTCTCAACCACACATTGGCCCCCATTCCATAGAGCACCCAGGGGAAAGAAGACTTCCTTTACAATATAAGAGCCCAACAGGTGGTAACTTGTGGGGAGAAGTGTAGTTACTACGTGGCATGCTGACTTCACACTTTTAAAAGCATATGGCTCACTAGGACCCTACCAAACGCTTTTGCTGTTGCTGCTGCTTATTTTCTGTTGCAACAGAGCTCCTGAATCTCAGGATTATAGGGAAAAATACTCACTGATCCCCTATGGTCCAACCAAGGAGTTAATTTAAACCTGATTTAAGCATAGGATTCTTAAACTCAGTAAGGGAGTCACTGCTCCTATCTATGGTAGGGACATATCATAGGTAGGCGAGCCCCCATCTATAATAGTGATTCGAGACTCTCTAGAAGAAGAAAGTCATAAATATGAGCAGGGCAGAAGGGACCTTCTGAAGTATATTTGGTACTCACCTTAAAAAATAAACTTGGATGTGGGGAATGAGGCCTCTTTGAATTGGGGGCCCTCCAACACAAAACCATAAAAATTTATCCAGATTGCAATACTACATCAGGCTCTTCTAGAAGTATATCCCATCTCACCAGATAACATTTGCAGTAGAAGTTTTAGAAACCATCTTTCATACCTCTAGGAGTCTCTGGACCACCTAGGATTCATAGCCATAAGTCACCCATGATCTTCTGTTGCAAGTACTCTGCCCCAGGTTTTGTGCTATAAGGTTGGCAATTGGTAGACACATACTGGGGTCTCCTGGAAATAGCCCCAATTCTGTAACTCTCCACACCCATTAGGACTTGAGTTGTGGAAGGGATACCCAACAAGCTTGGCACAGACACCAAGATCTCTTTGCTGCATGACAGAAAGAAAACTGGTCCTTCAGTCATATCCCACTTGCAGGAGAGAATAGCTTTTTCTGTATTCACTCTCTTGCCAAATGCCATAGTGCTAAAGTAGGCCATCCCTCTCCTGGACTGTTACAGGGGCAAAGGGTCTACGAACTTTCATCAGCTCAGAACCTCTCTCACAGGTTCTGGGTCTGGCAGCTTACTTCCACAAATCAAACAGAGGAATTTTTGATGCAACTAATACTGATAAAGATAATAATGATAATTTATTCTGACAAGTCAGAGAGAGAGAGGGGAAAACTAGCAGAACTAGTGGAGTAGAGGATGAAGGAGAAAGTTCCACCACTGGGATGGCAGGGTAAAGGCAGAGGCCTGCCTTTGCTGAGGTGGGGGGAGCTTACCCTCTGCTGGGATGCGGGGAGGGAGGCTCAAAGGCGTGTATCCAAGAGGTGGGAGGGGAAATTGCCTTCCACAGCAGCTCTGAGGAAAAAAACAGCAAGCCCTTGGGCCTCACTCACTTTTAAAGGCTCCGAAAACAGTGGCTGCTCTGCCACACCCCTCCCTCTGATCTGGAAGTTAGGGGTGGAGTTCAGACCTAGGCTCTGTGCAGGCATCCTGTCTCAACATCAGGGGGTGGTGTTGGCTCCCTCTAGTACTGTGCTGCTCAGCTCAGGCCCTGGGGGCCGGGCTGGTGTTGGGGAGGGAAGAGGGAATGGCTGGGTTTGCACTCAGCCAAGGAGGCCTGGCCAGCAACCCCAAGAGCCCGGGAGTGCGGGGCCACTACAACAGAACCCTTGGTGCAACAACAAGGACTTTGGGAAAAACTGACTAAAAGCAAAAAGTTCATAGACCTTATCACCACCACCATAAATGATGGAGATTGACTAAAAAGTCTCTAAAAAGAATGGGAATGGTCAGCATATTTGGTTGAATTTTAGTCAGTTGTCTTAATACTAAGATGCCTTTGCCAACAATCTCCTGAATCTGCAAATTAATATTTTTTATAATTTTTAATAAATTATTTTTTATTGTTTAGAAGAACTGGGGTGTAGGCCAGAGGTGGGGGGTGGTGGTAAGAGGATTCATCAGAGACAGAGTGGGGAGCAGAGCAGGTGGATCTACTGAGGTACTCTGCTAATGGGAGCAGGAAAGACAGGAAAGGTTGGGGATCCAACTCAGGCTCTCAGGCCATAGTGGTGATAGCGCTGAGATTTAATCCCTAGGCCACCAGGAAGGCCCTGAATATGCAAATTATTACAGACATTTTGGCTATTGACAAAGGTCTGGCCTTCTTTTTTTTTTAATTCAATTTTTTAAATTTTTTTATTATTTTTTAAAATATGTTTTTATTGTTATTTATGTTTTTTACATTTTGTATTCCCCTTGGGTAACCCACCACCAATTCACCCATGATCCATCTCCGTGGTCCCTTGTGGTCTGGCCTTCTGATCAAGCCATGGTAGCAAATCAAGTCCTATTCAAGGTTGCCAACAGTGGGGAAAAGAACTCTGGGAATTTCTCACAGCCAAAACCAAATCAGGTATGTAATCCTGGTTCAACATTGGAAGGTTGATTAACGTAATCCATCACATCAAGGATAAAAAGTGGCAACAGAAAACCTGGTCCTGGGGCCTCCCTGGTGGCGCAGCGATTAGGCGCTGGGCTGTGATGCTGTCGGCAGCAGCGATGTGAGAGTTCGAGCCCAGCCGGGGAGAGTCCCACATGGTGCTGCAGACCTCTGCTGCCTCGCCTGCTGCTGCCCTCAGCAGTGTGTTTCTGATCTGCCTGTTCTGCTCCCCGCTCTGTCTCTGGTGAAGCCTCTCACCACTCCACACCTCTGGCCTGTATCCCAGCTGTATGTATAAATAAATAAATCTTTAAAAAAAAAAAAAAGAAAACCTGGTCCCATTCTGGAGGGGACCATGAAGAGCATCAACCAAGTTGGGGTTTTATGGGCTTTTTCAGGTCAATGGCAGGAGAAAAAAGGACAACGAAGACAGCCCTGCAAGCTTTGATCTCTCCTGCCAAAGAAGGGAAAGGAGACGCAAAGGGCATTGCCAGGGGACAACTTCCAGTCAAAGATACTCAGTTCTACCAGGCAATCTATGTTGATGCAGTTCCAGTCATCTGGTTATTCCAGAAACCCAAAGGCCTATAGATGTGATGCCTAGGACACCAGAACTCACTCTACCCTTACTCCTTGGGAGCATACCTAGAAGAAGGCATACTCCCATGCACATTTACTGGCATGTCTTTTGGAAATTGTGCTAAGATGCTCAAGACACAATTTTGAAAGGTCATATATCACCTCCAGAGCTCAAGGCCCAGACTGGAGCCCCAGATGTGACTCAGAAACTAACAGAAGTTGTCTGTGGACTGAACTGACTTCTCCCTCAGTTACCTGAATTTGTCCTTTTTTTTTTTTAAGATTTATTTATTTATGCATACAAGCTGGGGTACAGGCCAGAGGTGTAGGGCGGTGAGAGTGTTCACCAGAGACAGAGTGGGGAGCAGAACAGGCAGATCAACAGAAATACTCTGCTGAGGGGAGCAGCAGGGCGAGGCAGGAGAGGTCTGTCACAGGAGAGGTCTATCACGCCATGTGGGAATCTCCCCAGCTGGGTGTCTAACTCGACAGCTCCACAGCGCAGGGTTTAACCGCTGCACCACCAGGGAGGCCTTGAATTTGTCCTTTTACATACCCTGGTTTATCCTTCAACTTTTAGGTGTTGATGCTGTCAAACTTAACAGGAAAGTTGAGAGAATAGTACAATGAACACCCAGACACCATTTACCTAGACTCAGCAATTGTTTCCATTTTACTGTATTTGATTCTCTTTCTCTGTGTATCTTTCTCTTTCTTACACACACTTATCTTTTCAGTAACAATTGTATTCTCTCAGCCCAAGATCTAAATCCCCCAAATGCCCCAATATCATCCCTTGTGCTTTGTTTCCAGTCAGAGAGTATATTATACAATGCGTTTACTTGTCATGTCTCCAAAGTCTAATTTCATCTAGCATACATCCACTCTTTTCCAGCATTTGATCTTACAGCGTTGCAATGTTTTTAGAAAGGTTCACCACAAGCAGAATATCTCTAAATTTAGATTCATCTGATTTTTTCTTCATTATTAGGCTGAAGTTAAATGTTAAAGTGTCGCAAGATTTCTCCAATATAATTCATGGATAATTTCCTCTTTATTATAAATAAAACATCTGAGAATGTGTAAATGCCCTTCCACCCCCCCCCCCCCCCCCCGCAGTGTTTCTTTCACTCAATGATTTTTAGCATCCATCAATGTTCTTTTCTTAAATAAATTACTATAAGTGTGGTTACATATGGTGATGTTTCTAAAGTATCTTTTCCTTCTCCATCTGCAGCTGGCATTATTTGCTCATCGCGGGTTTAAACTTCCAGTACTTCTCATGACTGCCTCAACTTAGAGATGTTATGGGGAATTTTTCGTTTAAGATTTTTGACATTTTAATCTCTTTTAACTATAAGTCACTCTTTATAAGTTAGGACAGAAAATCAAACTGAGGGTCCATTTTCAGCAGAGTGACTTCTGAATACAAGGTGCTAAATTGGATTTATAATCTCTAAATAATGGCCACATAGCTACATTTTTCTTAGGAAACAAACAAAAATTTAGTCATTAAAGGCATGATACACAAAAGTTCTTGACCTACAGAGGAGAGAAATGACCCAGATTGTATGCTGGACAACCTATTGGTGAACCATGTCAGAGCTGGCCAAAGACTGATGAACAAGAAATTATTTACATTTTCAAAACTTGTTCTGAGCAGAGGACTTAAAAATTCCTGACTTGTTGTCAAGAAGAAAGCAAGTAAAAATGTCATGCATGCACCCATACTAATCTTTTATTTTTCCAAGGTCTTGAAAAATAGAGCACAAAGTTCGAGATGAATGTAGGGCATAAGATAGATACTTGAAATTACTAAATAAATTACTCAATAGTAAGAAATATGACTGACTGCATTCTTCCACGGACCACAAGAAAAATTGACAATAAGGGCTTTTTTAAAGACACATTTATTCAGTGTCATAATCAGACCATTACATTTAGCAATCAACAGCAAGTGTGCAAAAAAAAATCTACCTTAAAATCCTTTGTTGGACTCCTTTACACTTTCCACAGAACAGAAGCTAAAATAACCTATTATACCATCAGTCACAAATAGTCCTTCAATGAAGACCCATTTAAAAGAAATGCTCAGCTCTAAAAGGGGGGGAGGGCAGCAACACTCCCCTTCTTTCTCTTACAGAATAACCTGCTGTTTCTCCTTATTGTGAAGCTTGCTACTCCCACACACATATTCAAGTGGAAAACCTTGTCAAGAGCCCAGCCTGGATATGTAAAATAGAGCATATCTTAACTAGCTAAATGCAAGCTCAGTTAATGTCTTCAAAAGGTCAAAAATCTAGCCATTGTTTGTTAAATATCTGCAAACTGCATAAATCCTTAGCCCCTAGTCATAGTTTTGTTAAGCTGCCCTGTAACAGTTTCTGCTCAATGTCTTAAAGCTGAACTCTTCCTTGTCTGATTCTTCTTCTAAGGTTAAGATGTGGAATGTTAAGAGTAACACCATATTGTAAGCAGAATTAATGTTCCTTAGGATTGTGTCTTTCTGCAATGGTAGCGTTTGCAAGCATAGTAGGTGGTGCCCAGGTGGTAAATGAGGGGGGATTGGGCAGGAATACCAATATGCCAATGATCAGAAGGGATCTGCCCACTTTCGTATATAGCGCCTGCCTGCTGGAAGGAGTCTGTGGTGATGAGGAAGGCACCCATCAAAACCAGTTTTCTATCAGGCAGAGTGGCTTTAGGTGGGTTCTTGTGAGAGATTTTCCTAAACCCAAGGTCAATGCAGCCATGCTTTGTGTTGGAGAGCCTTGAGTTTCCATTAGTTGGGATTCCATTAGTCAGGCTGGTTCCAGGCAGTACCACAGCTACCACAGCTGCATTTGAGTGCATGCCAGGTTGTCTGCCCAGAGCTGGCTCACAATTGGCAGCAGAAGTTCTGAAGGCTCCTCGTCCCTTCACCTATCTGCCCCCATCTACCTGCCCCTGCAAGCCCGACCTCGCCATGTAGTGGCTGAGGGAAATGAGTGGATGGAGCAATGATGGGACCTTGAAATGAATGTTACACACAAGGAACTGCGGGCTCCTGGAACGTCTGACCTGGGACTCATTCAAAGGCAGGGAAATCTCTCATCTGAGTTTAAAGCATTTCTGAGATAATCTGAGATGATCAGGTGAAAGAGAACTCCAAAAGCATATCTCCAAAAGCGAGATATTTTGAAATGCAGAGAATTTTTTTTGAAACAGGGGCAATAAAGGTTCAAGGGAACTTTAAGACGAATTTAAAACACATAAATATAAACCGTTCAAATGTAAAATATTGTGAATTACACTATATCCATAAGCTCTGCAATGAATATCACATATACTGGACACTTTCATCACTCTCCAAAGAAAATACACACCCATCAGCAATATCACCCAGCATCATTAGCTCCATCACCAGTCCCAGTAACGACTAATCAGTTTTGGCTTCAGGAATTTGCCATAAGATTCTTTCACATAGAGTAAGTCTTCAAGATTCACACATGCTGTAAAATATATCACTACTTCATTATTTTGTGTGGCCAAATACTCCTCCATTGTATGTTATGACCCAATTTAAATCCAGTAATCAACTGATGGACTTATGTGTTATTTCCTCTCTTTAACTATTGTTAACACAGTAGCACTACTATTTGTGTATAATTGTTTGTGTGGACATACGTTTTGTGTTGCCTTGAATATTACAAAGGAGTGGCTCCTTAGGCAATTTGATAAGTTTATGTTTAAATAATTGAAACAGTTTAGTAATTTAAATAACGGAATCATTCTATCTGGACCATTATTTCTCTCAAACTTGAGTTTTCTCATGTCTCACAAGAAACCTCCCAAAGAACCGAAAAATGCAAATTTCATGGCAACAAGGACCATACAAAATCCACAGAGCTTTTATTAAGATGACCTCATTTGAGACGACCTGAGGGCCATCGCCTCCGGATGTGGGGGTGGGGTAAAGAAATCTAAATTTTAAACGACCTCTCCCAAGAAATCTTACCCTTGCCACAGCGCAGAGGCTATTACCTAGAGCACTTCCAGTTCTCCCACATCTCGGCTTCAGACTGAACTTGCACCTGAACCCTAACCCTGTGCGGGTCCCGGTGTTACGGGGAAGAAAATATGGACTCTGCCTTGGTGGCTTGAAGTCAGGACGTCCGGCTGCCAGTACCAGGACCCCACGGGAGAGCTTGGAGCACCAGGGACACGAAGGTAATTAGTCCTGCAGCATCGGGAAGCAAGAACTCCCCAGAGGCAGTGAGCACCGGTAGGAACCACGGGGCTGATCCTTGTCCATTCCTGGGGCGCGGGCACAGGTAGCGGGGCTCCCACGCGCCAGGGTCACCGGTCCTGGCGTCTCTTCCCCAGACCCAGCGCCAGGCGCAGACAGGAGTGATTAACCAGAGTAGGGGCCGCGGACCGCCGAGAATTAGCATTCCTTAGGGCGCGACCTTGGGGTTACTAGCCAAAGGGGGCCACTAGAGCCTCAGTCCTGCACCCGTTCTGAAACTTGAGCGCCCAACGTGCAGTGCATCCTGGGCATCCACGACGCACGCGAAGGTAGCAGGAACCCTTCACATCCCAAGGCCACCGAAATTGCGGCCCGGGAAGGTCTAGGTCCTGAGAAGGACAACGAGGGCGAGTAACAGCAGCCAGTTACCCGGCCCGGTCCGGCTAGGGCCCCTCCAGCTCCCCCTGGGACCAGCCTACCCTACCCAGAGATTAAAGAACAGGGAGCTCTGCTACAGGCAGCTGGAAATCCCCCCCCAGGAGCACTCCAACAGCGCACCTGAACCGCGGCTACTCTGTTAGCAGGCTTATCAGATCTTAGGGACGTGCCCCCCTGCCTTCCCAGGTACCCTTATTTTCACACACCTCGATCCCTGGGCCTGTGAGTGCGGGTGCCTTGAGCAGACTTTGGAGAGAAGCCATCAGCCCCGCGGGAAGTTTTCTTCCCTAAGGGCCCCTGCAGGGGCGCCGGCAGGGTCAGGCCCAGGTGCACACGGTGGAGGGTTGGGGTCAATCAGGGGAGGGCTGCCCAGCTCTGGAGGCTGCCGCGGGGGAAAGGTGGGGCCACAGCCCGAACCACGCGGCCCTGGACGCCCTCCAGCCACGGTGGGGGCCTCGGCTGGGGCAAAAGCAGCTTCTAGGACCCAATCCTCAGGAGCAATGGTCTTTCTTGAGAGTTTTCTCTGTGCCAGACACATTTGCTTTCCATGGACTGGGATGGGGTCCGGGCGGGGCATTTTGGGAAGCAGAGGCTGTGGTTATGCTCGGGGGCAAAGGGAAGGGGGTGCTGCACAAGGTCGTCACATCTAGAAGATCAGTCTGCTGCCAAGTCCAGGGCAATGACCAGGTGAAGGGGAATATGGGGGCCGAGCGTGGATATGGGATGATTGGGTGAGAATTCAGGTGGGTTTTTACCTGCCCCACTCCAGGAAAGGGACACAGCACTTGGCACGACATGGCAGCGTGGGGGTCCGGGGACGTTGGCGAAGGTGCAGGCACCGGGGGACAACAAGAGGGGCTGGTGTTTGCTGCCTCTGCAGGACAGGGCTCCAGCCAAGGTGTCCTTGACTGAGGGTACTAAGAGGCGCCCAAAGCCACATGGACTGTCAGGGCATCACCCGTGTTGTGGGCATTGCTGCCCCCTTTCTCTGTGGCTTACCAACACTCAGAACCACAAGAAAACTGCTACTGGGCTGGGAGTGGGCTTAAGGCCAGCACGTTTCCTGGGGTCCATGTAAGCCAAGGGCTTTTAGCCCTGGGTCGGTGGAATTCTAAAGCGCCTCCCAGTGGCAAAGTCTGCAATAATGGCTGCTGAGCACCGGAAGTGTGGCTCCTGTGAGTGAGATTCCGAGTTTGTGGTTTTAATGAAGTGAGCCTCAAAGTGCTACAATGTTTACCATATCTGGCAGCACAGGTCCACGGGGTCTGTGAATGGTCTTGAACATCGTGCACCTTTTGGAAACTGGCTGCAGAACTGGATGTGTGTGTGCATTTTTCTAGGGAGAGAGGCCCTGAGTTTCATCAGATTCTCAAAGCCACCAAAAAGAGAATGCACTGCAGCTTTAGGGCTCTGGTGGATACTAAGCAGGTTGAGGGGGTAAGTATGCCCTCTGGTAACCACGCCTATTTCTCCTTTCTCATTTCTTCCTGTCCTCAGCTGTAGGTGGCTCCCCTGACCTCTAAAGCCAGCAAGCAATTGGAATCTGAGACTTGAGGCCCCAGAGAAATTGTAGGCTGCCAGAAGGGGGCGATGGCTGGGGCCCTGGATTGTGAGATCCAGGCCTCCTTGAATCAGGGCTCGGTGTTGCAGGAGTATGATGCTGACTGTGAAGTCTTCCGTCAGCGCTTCAGACAGTTCCAGTACAAAGAAGCAGCGGGGCCTCATGAAGCTTTCAACAAACTCTGGGAGCTGTGCTGTCAATGGCTGAAGCCAAAGATGCGATCCAAGGAACAAATCCTGGAGCAGCTAGTGCTGGAGCAATTCCTAAGTATTCTGCCCCCAGAGACAGAGACCCGGGTGAGGTCATTTGGCCTACAACATACAGAAATAATGTTGGCATTCATAGAAGTCTTGGAGGAGGACCTGAAGACACCGGAGCAGCAGGTAGGAAAAGATAGTGGGTTGGTGGCAATGAGACCAGGACTATTACGCACCCACAGCGTAGACCCAGAGATTTCTTCACTGTCTTTGCATTTTTCTCTTTGGCTGGAATGAGCACGTGCTCAGTGCTTCTCACCTTATACTCAAGCCGCCTACCCTAACAAATACGGTGCAATGTCCCCTAAATGTCCTGAAATGAAATTCATAGAGCCAACAGCTATAGGTCTCATCCATCCAAAACCTCGATATTAAGACCGAGGGGGACAAGTCCAAATCGGACCTAATTCCTATGCCCTGTGCTACCGATGGACTGTGTTCCTGCTGGAAGGTTGCTTCAAAAGAGATAGAGAAGCAACAGACCAAATGCACACCCCCACCCACACAAAGCCTTAAGTGTTACTTTGGTCAGATAGAAGGAAATCTGCCAGATCTGAGTAAAGTACAGTCTAGATGGATATGTAGGAAGGAGAG
>PVIJ01018704.1:0-25675 GCA_004024925.1 Scalopus aquaticus
TCTTCAGATTGGGTGTTTGCATAGAGGAATGCTACTGATTTTTGTGCGTTGATTTTGTATCCTGCTACTTTACTGAACTGGTCTATTATTTTGAGTAGTTTTCCTATGGAGTTTTTAGGGTTTTGTATATATATTATCATATCGTCTGCAAATAGAGACAGTTTAATTTCTTCCTTTCCTATTTGGATCCCTTGAATGTGGAAAGCAACCTCTTTGACCCAAAGCTGCCCCCAGCCCTCTTCCCAACTCCACGGGCCTCTCCCAGTCAGTGATCCTAAGATCAAGTGATCAGTTCATTTGTGACTTCTCACAGTAATTGCATAGGATAGGGTTTCCACTGGCTGTGGTTTTTCTGCCACCCACTTCCTTTGCTTTTTTCCTGGGCCTGCCTCATCCTGCCTGCCATTCTCTTCCCTCCACTCGGCCTTACTCTCCATCCCCAGCCAGGAGCAGAAGTGCACCTCCCCTCTGGAGTCTCTGGACTGAGATAACAACTGATGTCTTTCTCCATCCCAGTTTCCCAGGTGTTGAAATGGTATCATTCAGACAATGGTCTAATGACTGGGAGAGGCTTGAAATGGGAATATCACAAAGACAGCAAGGTATGTGAGTGGGAGCTGGCTGTATTTTAGAGTTGACTTACAGAGTCAAGGACCAGCGAGAGACACCCCCCCACACACACATCTTTGAAACAATGGGAGGGATTGGGATAGATGAGACAGGAAGTCAAAGAGCTCTTGCTCCTATATCCCCAAAAAGGGTTCCTGAAGACAAAAGCACAGACCTCTGCCTCCTGCCCTCCATATGTTCTGGAGGAAATATGGTTTCCCTGATCTACAGGTTTAAGGGACTCAGTTCAGGAGGACAGGAGAAGACACAGCCCCAGGGACTCACCTCCCTCCCATCTCCCTGCTGGACAACCCCAAGTGGAGACCTGGCACCAGATGTGGTGGGCCAGGTGGATTATCAGAACTCCTCAGTCACAATGGCAGATAACTAAAGCCAAATGGGGGAGGGTGCCTTTGTCTCCTGTAGCTGGAAAGACCAGGGGTATGTGGGCTTCAGGTGTAGCTTGATCTTGTTGTCTAGACTGTGTCCTTAGAACTTTTTCTTTTTCTCCCCATCTCTCAACTTTGTTTTTTTTTTTTTTCCTATATCAGCTTCACTTCTTAGGCTGAGAAAACTTCCACATGGTGACACATATGACCAGTAAGTCAGGTGTAAGTAAAGCTTACATCTCCCTTAGAGCTCATTATCCAGAGAAAAAGAATAATCTCCCTCTCTTTCCCCATACAATTTTGAAAAAGATAAAGAAAAAGGAGGAAGAGAGAGTTAACTGTTTCTGAACTAAGGGGATGGAAATAATTACTGGCCAGATGTGTCAAGAGTCCCCACAATTGACAGCTCTCTAAGATCGTAAAGGAAAAGGGTGTTCTCGTATCAGATGAAAGGGGAAGTGATGCAGGGGGTTATTATGTCCATATACCAGGTTCCCACACACAGTATCAGTCAACCCTTGGCCTCAGAATTGGTCCAAAGACTTGGAATTGTCCCATAGATTTTTACCATATATGCCAAAATAAAATCAGAAAATAATCAACTTATTTGCTTCCCATTATTATAAAGCTTACATGCAATTATAAATACTTAGAAATACAAATAATTATAAATCCCAGGTCTGGATGTCTCTGCCTTGAATTATCAGTATTTCCAAGGAAAGTTAGAAATAGGGTAACCAATCATCTTGGTTTCCTTGGCGCTCTGGTTTTAGGACTGAAAGTCCCTCAGTTCTGGGCCAACCAGGTTGATCGGTCACCCTCAAATGACCTCAAACAAAAAGGTAGCAAAAAGGAGCTGAGGACTCCCTTTTGGTAGTAACATGGGGCTAGCTCTGCACCCAGAGTCCTTCCCTCTGATGGTTGGAATCACCGCTAAGAGGCAAGGAGCTCCTGTCCCTACCACCTACATCCGAGCAGGCGCGTGCGCACAGAGGAGGGAGGGATGTGTTGCTTGGCACTTGGCAGGTGACGACTCTAACGCCACCAACTCCCATACAAGGGACAGAAGCCCAAGCCCAGCCCTCTCTAGGGCCTCTCTGAACAGAACCCGAGACCCCAGCCAGCAGCAGGAAGCGGGCGGGGGAGGGGCCAGGCGGTGACTCCCAACTCGAGGCCCCCTTCTGCCCTCTGCGCTTGGGTCACCTGCGGCTTCAGCCTCCCCCAGAAGCTGCCTCGATTACAGCGACCTGACTGCAGAGTCAGCCCCAGGGCCTGGCCTCCTGCCCCACAGCCTCAAATGCCCTTTGCCCCAGTGTGTCCTCCCCTGGCAACTTCCCTCTCCAGGCTGGTCCCTGGGACCCACCCACTGACAACCAGACAAAGCCCGCACGATGCGGAACAGGGCGGGCCGGGTGGGGTGAGCCTCCCAGAAGGCAGACACCGCCCACTCCCTCAGTCCAAATTCTTCGACTCAAACCCCCATCACTACCTTAAAATCAACCAGATGACAGTAAAAAATCCTCAGGGTTCTTGCCTGAACCAGTTGCAAAGCCTATATGAATCCTGAGGCCAGCAGGGCAGGCGGGCTGAGGCTTGCAGGGACAGTTGGAAAGTAGGAGCACACTCAGGCCCCCAGGAGCTGATGACACTAAACCAGTTTAGTACAACAGGACTTTCCGGAGAGTGCTCAGGTGCCCCTTACCCCAGCTAGAAAGAGCAGATTCCTCCCCCTCCCAAATACACACACACACACACACACAACACACTCATACATGCTCACACATGATTTCACACATAGACACATGTACACTCAAACATACACACTTTCATAGACACTCACACAGGCAATGTGTCCGGTGGGAAGGGCAGGTAAGGGGAGCCACAGGCCCCAGCCTTGCCAAGGACAGACCCCAGGGGTGTTTTCACACCCCCATGCCCTACTAAGGTATCCCCTCCCTCCCATCATGCACGGCAGCTCCCCTTTGTCATGTTTGAACATGTTTCACTGTTCGTGATCAATGTCAGTCCAGAAATATTACCTGCAATGAGCTATTTTGAGAGACAGAGACACGTAACTTTTATTGTAGTTTATTGTTTAAATTGTTCTATTTTATTATTAGCTCCAGTTGTTAATCTCTTACGGCGGCTAATTTGTAAATAAAACTTCCTCCTCGGTATGCATGTATGGGAAAGAAGATCCTCATACAGGGTTTGGTTCTGCCTGTGGTTTGAGGCATCCATGGGGGTCTTGGGCTACTGGGAAGGGGAGAGGCTACTGTACCAGCCTATTTTAGACACATTTCCCTTTCCTGACTGTATCCTTGGCTGCTGCTCCTTTCTAGCATCCAGTATGATGTCTCTGTGGTTTGATGTCTGTCCTGTCTTACTCAGAAGGACCCTGCAAATTCCCCATTTATCCTCATTCTGAACTGATGCCCAAGTGTGGTGTGGCCTCAGTGGTCAGCAGGGCAGGACCCAGGAGGCAGAAGCAAGGACTCTGGAGCCACTTGTTCTAGCGTCTCTCAGTGGCTGTGTCTCCGGGTCACCTGAGATAATGAAAAGATACAGATGCCAGGCCCCAACCCTAGGTTTCTGGGCTAATCTTATCCATTCCCCAATGTCTAGAAGATGAAAGTGAGGCCTGGGGCCGTGGGGAGAACCATCTGTTTTGTATCACACGAAAGAACCGGAACTGGGACACTCAACTGCTGGCTTCCTGTCCAGCGCTCCATGCCATACCACAGTTCCTGAGCGTGAATGGACCCTGACCTTGAAACCAACAGGGAGCCATGACATTCCTCAGCTCTGGTCAAATCCAAGATCAGAGGTGAAAGCGTCCCCTTCTCGTGGATCCTTCCAGATTGGCATTGCAGGATCCCCCTCCCCTGCCCTGAAAAATGGTGGGGAGCGGCTCTCAGGAGGTGACCATGGAACCTTAGCTAAGGGGCTTCAACCTAATGGAACCAGCAGGGAATTATATTCTTCTGCTAGATCCTGGCTGGAACCAAATTCAGACTGAACACAGAATACCAGTAACTGGGGTGTACTAGAACCAATGAATAAGTTCTTAAACAGCACAAAGCAACTTGTCAAATTATCCCAGAACTGAACTTGCTAGAAGTCCACCCCCAATCCTCTCCATGTGGAATTTGGGGAACTCCCAAGAGGCCCTTACTGAGCAGCTGATGCAAAGTTTGGTGGTGGTGCCTGGTCAAGTGGCTTTGGACCAAGAAAAGTAAGGACAGCTTGTTACAACTACCTCTCTATAAGAGAACCCCCCACCCCGGCTTCCCTCAAGTTTGACAGGGGAAGAAAAGAGGAGAAAAGCGAGGGTAAAGAGAGAGGAAAAGAAAACAAGAAAAAGGAGAGTAGAGAAGTCCTGAAAACATAGGTTATATTCAGGAGGCTGGGGTGTCAGAGTAGCCCAGAAATTACATCATACTAGCCCTGGGGCACTTTGTAAAAATCATCCAGATGTAGATATTTCCCTCAAAGGAATTTACCCAAGAGAGATGAAAACACATTTACATGAATACCTATGTGTAAATGTTTGTAACAGCTTTATTCATAATTGCTAAAAACAGGAAATGGCTTTGTCCTTCAATTAATTAAGAAATGTAACAATTTTGTAGTGGAATACTATACAATACTGAGAAAGAATGAGCTCAGTATAGTCATAAGTCACTGAACAATGGGATCCATTCTGAGATGTGTGGTTGAGCTATTTCATTGTGACCATTTTTGAACATCATAGAAAATAACTATGCAAATCTAGATGATATAGCCTACTACACACCTAGGCTAAATGGTTTAGTCTGTTGTGACCACAATCATATATGTTGCCCATTGTTAAGCGAAGCATGACTATACAGTACCATGAATAAATCTTGAAAACCTGACATTAAACTAAAAGAAAGCAAAAGGCAGCCACAAAAGACTTAACAGTATAGTTCAATTTAAGTGCACCTCTAGAAAAGACGTATCTATTTTGCAGCTACAGAAAGACCAGTGATTCTCTAGAGCCCAAGGAGAAGGTGAAGAATTGACCCACAAAAAATCTATGAGACAACTTTTGGGGTTGATGGAAATGATTCATGTTTTGATTGTGGTGGTGTTGGTTACACATTGTATAGTCAAAAGCCATCAAATAAATATATTTTATTATATTAAATTACGTCTCCATAAAGGTGATTTTTAAAGTAGGAAAAAAACTATTTACCAAACGCCCAACCATCCTACTGGGCCATCCTACAACACCCCCTTCACGTGGCTTTCACTGAGCTGTGACTCCACCTCCAGCAACCCCAACTGAATAGTTCTCACTGAGAACCAGAGAGAACCCCACCATCTCCACAGGCCCACAGCTCTCTGAACTCCCAGGACCCCTTGGGTAGCCTCGGAACCTCAGAGTCTGTATGCCCAACCTCTTCCCTCTGCTCTCTGGTGAGCAAAACATGCCTCTGAGAGGCTGCATCTCCAGAGGCCAGTGAGAAGTAGAACACGTGTGCCCTCAGCCCCGGTGTCTATGAAACCGGTGCCATTGGGTGACAGAGGCGCAGCAGACGGAACAATGGCTCTCTCAGCGGTTTCCATATCTGTCATATAAGGAAAACTGGCGATTGGAGAAATTCTGAGCCAGATTTCATTTCTCTTTCTCTTTGTATTTTGAAGATGGCCTCATTCCTTGGGGCAGTAGAGACCAGGGACTAATTTGAGGGATGAAAGAACTGAAGGGATTGCAGGCTGAAAACACGAAACAAAACTGTAAAGGTTAAAATGGTCACGTTTCATCTTTAAAAACAACAACAACAACAAAAAAACCCTTGGTAAATCTTTGATTTTCAGGAGGGGATATATCTTAATCAGAGTGACCCTTACTTGCAAGAAGTCTTTGTTCAGAACCATAGCCCAGTGCTGGGCACCTCCCGAGCATCAGGATACAACATCAGCTGCTGCTGTTCAGATCGTCATCTGCTGCTGGCACCTGCTGCTGTGTGGGCTCCTCCATTGGTGACTCCTGCCGTCTGGCCTCTGTCCTCATCCAGCCTTGTGTCCAGCAAATGGCCCTTCCGTTCCCGTGAAGCAGCCAGATGGGAAGGCAGAGTTTGCCTGTGTAGACTGAACCTGACTTAAACCAGATGGACAGGACTATGGTCTGGCTGGACAGCCAACAGCAAAGTAAAGAAATGGATAGAGCCTGCAACCCTGTCTCCCACCGCCTCAGCCCCACTCACAGGCCCTACTCTGATTCTCTGGGGCCCAAAGTGACAACTAGAGAATCTGAGGCAGGTTTTGCATGCCACTGAGGGCACTGGGAGACTTCAGGCCATTTGGATAGGAAGACAGTGGCCATTCCTCACAGGAGCGGGAGAGGCATCTCAGGGGCCTGCTTCAGGTCACGGCTTGCTCCAAGGAATCATACTAGGCTGATAAAGGAGACACACCTGCCTTCCAGCTCACCCAAGCCACACAGTGCTGATGAATACCTGTTCTACCCTTAGGAGTGGGATCTTGCTCTCTTTCTTAAGCACACTCTGCTCAAAAGGCTTCCATGAGTCACCAGTGCCAACAAAAGAAAGATCTTGATTCTTGCACTCACTATCCAGGAACTTCTTTAACCTCCTTTCTGTGACTTCATACGTTTGCTCATACTGTCACACCTCACAAAAATGCCCTTTCTTTTATACTTCTGCATTAATCAGGTCCCTACCCTTTCTTCAAGGGCAAGTTCAAATTCTTCCCACTCCGGGCAGCCTCTCCTGAACTTTCCAGATCATACTGCCCGAGCAGCATATTTTTATTCCTCTCTTCATGTGACATGATCTTCATGAGACCATTTGCATGACCCATCCCACCCAACTTAGGTTGTGAACTCCTTGGGGCAGGATGGTGTCTTTGTGTCTCTCATGTTACCATACATCACATCTGCTGTAGTGAATCCATCACTAATGACTGGGCATGTGCTAAGACCCTTACCTCATTTAGTCTTCACAATAGGTAGGGACTATCTTATGCTTCTCATTTTACAGATGGAGAAATTCAGAGGGCTGCATTCCCCACCGAGTTCATGCAGCTAATAATAATTCAGCTAATAGCAGAAACAGAGTCCAGCCTTGGTCTATGAACCTTCAAAGTCTAGACCCAAAACTACTGATACCATGTTCCATGAGGTTTAAGACCATGACATTGTCACCCTCAGAGTAGGTGAGGTGACCAATGACAGAGAGTAGATTCAGTTATAAAAGGCTCCAGGCAACATTGCTGTGTGTAAGAGAGGAAAAGGAAAATAAAACCTATCGTCTAGTTGAAACCAGAGGTCACACGTTTTAGTAGCAGGAACTTCATGGGATGGAGAATCACTGAACTTGTAGAATGAGGAGGATACCCCACTCACCATGTCTTCGGCCCTCTGCACTCTGGTAAAATTTTTTCCTCTAGCTTTCCCCCAGTTTCACTGTCACTTTAATCCTAGCTATTATCTGCATTCATCTCAGCTACTGCATTAGCCTGACTGGTATCCCTGCTTCCTCTTTTGCCTCTTTATAAGCCGTTCTTCATAAGAGAGCACAAATGAGCTCCTAAAAACATAAGCTAGATTATACAGTTACTCTGGTTAAGGCCCTCCTGCAGCTTCTGTTTTCCTTCTTGACTTGACTCTCGAAAGTCCATTGTGATCTCCTCACATCCCTTTCACTTCTCTCTCAGCTTTCAGCTGTACTGGCCCTTCGTGCCCCAAACACGCCAAGTTCTTTGCCACATCAGGCATTTGCACCCGCTGTTCCCTGGCCTGAAGTCCTTGGGCCCAGCTCTGCATAGCTGCACGCTCATCCTGCGTGGGTCTGCTTCCATGTCATTTTCTCCAGCACCCCTTCCCTGGCCATCCTCCATAACATGGGCCTCTTGCTTCCCTGTCATTCTTGTATTAATTTAATTCTATTTAAAGTATCTTATCTAGAAATATCTTATTTATTTATTCCTTTCCACCCGACAATAACCCTTTTCTTGGCAGGGACATTGCTTGTCTTGTTCATCAGCAGGAAACAACACCCTTCAGTAAGGAAATGGTCAGATTGGTTCCAGCACCTTCACACACTGGGATGTTACACAGACATCAACAGGAATGATGTGACTAATATTTATGAAGTGACAAGACTGTCCATGTATTTTATGTTTCATGTGAAGTAGATACTATTATTATCTCATTTTAAAGGTGAATTGCGACATGGAGAGGACAAGTAACTTACTCAGGGTCACTGTATGAGTGAGGGGCTATGATGCAGTGTGGCCCCAGAACTTGGGGCTCAGATTGTCAAACAATCTCACAGGAGAGGATACTGCCCTGGAAAATTAGGGCCCTACATTCCTTGATAAAATTCAAGTTCCTAACATAAACATATAATGAGTAAATACAATTTCACAATATAAAATAAACATAGTTTCTAAGTAATAGACATAAGATCAACCAGTGAGATTAATATGGGAAGGTGTCTCAGAACTTCTGCCAACAAACTGAACTTGACTGTTTCATGATGGCAAGACACAAAATAAGCATAAATATGCTGAGTTCAAATTTGTTGTCCATGTTTTTGTTAGTGTGAGCTTTTATTCCTTATGGATTATGTAAGAATTCTTTGTAGATATTAGATAATCACCCTTGTATGATTTATAAATACATTGCAAATATCTTCTGTCATTCTAGATAATCACTAGAATAAATAGAATGGACTGCCTTGCAGATACTAAATAAGAGTATAGGAGTGAAAAAAAAACTCATTTAAAACGAGTGTGGTGTTAGTTGACAGAAATCCTTGATTATTGTATAATCAAATTTAGAAATTCTGTGCCTTGTTCTTCATGGTTTCAAAGTGATGTTTAATAAATTCTCCTTGCCCCCAGATCACAAATAGATTTTCCTGTATTCTACTATCTTTACAGTTTTCTCAGCTTGAATACACCTATTGAAAAAGTCCCAGCATTATAGTGAAACAAAACCCAAATGTTCACCATGATATCTATCAGAGCAAACTGATTGGACTTTGAAGATAATCCAAAAACTTTTTGTATGTCCATATAAAAGAATAAATGACACATAAAGGAAAGAAAGTCAGATTGGACCTACAACTTTTAAAGCAGCATTTTATTTCAAAACAGAATGCAATGATACGTTTTGGATATCTTGTTTTTCTATCAAGCAATAGTGTCTTCAGGAATAAATGGGACAGACAATAAAACTGAAAGACTTCAGGGAATATTGGTTGGTCTCATACAACCTTCCTTTGAATAGCTATAGATAATAAAGATTTGAAGATTTTTTTATATGTTCTAGAAGTGAGCATTTATTACATTTGAAAGTCTGGGGATGAATGATGAAAGTGAGGATAAATAGAATTGCAAAATTGTTATAGTCTTTTATATATATATTAAAAATATGGGAAAAAAAGGTAGATGATGGCTAGAATAAATAAATAGAATGGACTGCCATGCAGATACTAACTTAGAGTGAAAAACATTTACAAATATTTAGAAAGAGAAAATGTATAAGATGACATTTCTTTTTTTTAATTATTTATTTATTTTTGCATACAAGCTAGGGTACAGGCCAGAGGCACGGGGCGGTGAAACGGTTAACCAGAGACAGAGTGGGGAGCAGAACAGGCAGATCAACGGAAATACACTGCTGAGGGGAGCAGAGGGCGAGGCAGGAGAGGTCCATCTCGCCATGTGGAAATCTCCCTGCCTGGGCATCTAACTCTGGTCGCAGCTGCCCACAGTTCCACAGCGCAGTGCTTAACTCGCTGCGCTGCCAGGGAGGCCCAAAGATGTCGTTTCTATGTAAATCTATCATTGTATACTGAGCCAAAATACAATGTCTTATACTGCAGAGGAATGTATGTATTTGGGAGATATTAACAAAATTGTCAATTTTTGATTAAAAAAATCTGAATACCAAAAGCAAAAGACTATATAGTAAATCTCTGTATTAGTATGTAACAAAATGTCCCTAACGAGCATCCAATGTAACTTACTAGGTGAGATCGTCTATTTCTGTTTGTTAGCTCCCGGACACATTTGATCTCAGTTCTATCATTGTGTGGGTGTGTTGTAATAGATATTATATAAAATTATAAAATATATTATTAGTTCCACATTAACTCCCTGACTTTATCACCTTCTTTTCTGCCTCTTACTTTTTCTCCAGCTATGTGGAATTCTTTGTGCTTCTCAAACACCTCAATTACCTCCATACTTTCTGTTACATAAAGAAGTAAAAAATAAGGGGGGTGGCAATTAAAGGGAAAGTGAGATAAAAACTTTATAGCTTTCCATTTCTGTGTTGATCCCATTTATAGCCCATCTTTTTATATGTCATTAGTGGGAATGCTGTTTTATTTGCTCTATATATTGAACCGCTCATACCTGTGCCATCTATGAAATGGTCTGTTCTTTTCCTACTGGTTTGTAGCACCAAGTTTATATGAGGTTCCCTTAAATCTCAGGGTCTGTGTGACCCCTCTTATTTTGTTCCATTGATCCTGTTCTTACAACAACAGCATACTGTTTGATTCTGTGTTGCTTTGTAGTTTATCTTAATCTCGGGTAAGGCAAGATCACCCCTTTACTGTTATTTTTTAAGGGTGAATTTGTTATTCGTGGATATTTACTAAGAGGGGAAATTTGGGGTATATTTTAAAGGTAGCACTGAGACAATGGTATCTTCTTCTTTACTGCAGTTTTGCATTTCTATTAAATATTCAAATCTAGCAACATTTCCCTATTGGCATCGAGGTTTTCTAGTTTTGGAAAGATCCTTCTCATCTCAATGTTATATAAATATTCTCTAATATTTTATTTTAAATCTTCCATAGTTTTATTTTAATTAAGAGATTTAAACTGTTTGGAATTTATTTTGGTGTCATGATGCAGTTGGGCTCTAACTTTATTTTATTCCGAACAGTCAGCTAGTTTCCCCCTTCATGAATAGCCTGTCTTTGCATCACTATCTGAAATACTTCCTCCATGGTAGACTACAATTCCATATGTCCATGTGGCTATTTCTGGGCTCTACTTGGATTTTGGAGGTGTTGGGACTCAGAATTTGTTGCTAAGAATGGAAAGGCATTAAATGCCATTGAATAGGAGAATGACAGGTGGGAGGGGTGGTTATAAGGCTTACCCCCAGCCTCTCTGGGGGATGAATCTGAGAAGCAAAGGAGGTTGAGACACAGATGGCGCTGAGGGGGTGGGAAGGAAGGGACAGCACAAAGGCATCTCAAGAGAGGAAAGGTGAGAATCTATCCAGGCTGGATTGGCACGGGAGTAATGTCAGTTGAGCTGCTGGGAGGAATGTACTTTTCACTGCTGGGTTACCTGAGGCGCAGAGGCTGCCCGCGAGGCCCTGGTCGCCATGGGTGGGGTGCAGGTAACAGGCCCTGATGCAGGGAGGTGGGAGCCTCCGAAGATGCAGAGCGGGCTTGCTGGGGAGAGCTCAGGTTCCCTGCACAACAGCCTCTCCCAGAGCGTGCTGAGACAGCCTCGGGATGGCCACACGAGGGAACTCTGGGGGCCAGGCAGGGGGGCACTTGGAGCATCAGTTGTGTCCCCAAAACACTGTGTTAGTTAAACTGTATGTTCATTTGAAGACATGTTGGATTAGAGGAGGCACCTCGTTAGGCACCTCTTGTGCCATCATGTGGACGTTGCCTCTTAGCCGGGCTTCTTATTCACCTTCCCACAGAGTCTTCTGCCCCTCCTGCCCCATTTAGAGTCCACACTGGACAATTTACCTCTTAATTCACCCCCCTTCCCTTGATCATAAGTTCTGCTTTGTTTGCTTCCAGGCCCCACACGTGCTGTGAGCACAGAGCCAGGCACACAGCAGGCGGGCAGTCAGTGCTTGCTGGAGAGTGGGCCACTCGGGTTGCCATGGCGCCAACTCCCACCAGGTCACGACCCATGCGGAGTGTGGAGGAGGAACTTTCACCAACTTCCTGTTTAGTCTCCTATCAATTTGATTTCTTCAACTAAATGGGGGCCTGCTCTTAGGGAGTTTATGAGACTGACAGGCTGCCGCTGCACTAAGAGGGCAGTTCTTGAGGAGTTTGTAGACAGTGAGCGAGAAACCTAGATTTGGGTGCTCTGCTTAGGATCGATGGAGCGGGGTCAGGTGAGAGATTGTGGCTGAGCTCCTTCAGTGAGAAGAGGATCAAGTGCTAGATTTTGAGGAATGCCCTGGGTTTATTTGATGAAGGAATAATGGGGTAGCAGAGGGAATGAGGAGACAGGTGGGTCCTCAGGGAAAAGGTCCCCCAGACTTCATAGTATCTCCCACCATGTCACTTTCAGGACACCATAGTGCTGTGAGTTGGGTTGCCCACACATCAATCAGGATTGCTATCTTAAAGTTCAGTTCTGATCGTGCCACTCTTGTGCTCAAAAACCATTCATGGTTCCCGATTGCCTAGAGAATAACTCCAAGTTTAAAGCGTGGTCTTTGAGGGTCACAATTATTGGACCCTAATGTATCTTTACAGATTTATTCCTTCACAAATCCTTCCTCCTCTCTGCCCAAATTCCACCACTCTGTCCCACTCTCCACTCCCCTCGCCCAAAAGCTCCTCCCATACAACTCACTACTCTGACATCAGGCAACTTGCATACCTGAGCATACCTTGCTTCCTGGCCTCAATATTCTTGCTCACATCGTTCTTCCTCCTATCATGCCTTTCCACCTATCATTAGCTGTTGAAATCCTGTCCATTCTCCAAGACCCACTTCAGACACCACCTCCTCCATGAAGCCTTCATAGGTCTACTCTTTCCCTAGTTGACATCTATTTCCATCATCTATGCTCCCTACCTAGCTGGTTATTAGCTGTGGAGCTCTATAAAACATAGATGTTTACAAATGTAAAGGATTTATATTGGCCCATCTAGGATACCCCATCTTGCCACTGGAGACTTGGACCTCCAAGCATTTGGCTCCCTAGCTACCTTCAACTTTAAGCTACCTTCAACCTTCTGCCTTAGTAGCAGGTATACAGTGGGTGCTCCCTAAATGTATGGACCAAGTTTAATTTAATGGAATCCACGGGGGCGGGAGGGGGGCCAAGTTTGTGTCCTTGGAAGTGGGGTAGATGGCAGGAGTAGGGAGGGAAGTGAGCTAGAAGTAGTCCTGGCTAAGGCCCCATCTCCCCTGGAGGGCCTAGCTAGCAGTGGGGAGCAGCATGGGGGACATCTCTACTTGATGTGGGAAGAGGTCCTGCAGATACCACTCACCAGGTTCTACCCCTGTGTTCTGGCCCAGTCAGCTATGTGTTCAGCTCTCACCCTCAGTTTCATAAAATCATTTCAGTCCGTGAGCCAGAAAAGCCGGTTGTGGGGCCCCAGGCAATAGCTCAGGCAGGAAACTCCCTGTGTACCCAGATGGGCAGGCTGGCAGGTAAAGCTGCCCAGCCAGGGCCTGGAGTGAGCCTGCCAGCAGGCCAGAGATAGGGATCAACTGGGTGGGGCAGGAGCATCCTCTAAGCTGCCTGAGACCAGGGCTGGGCACACCCTCTCCCCACCTGGAGCCCCAGGAGGAAGGGCAGGGGGCTGTTGCCCTTGACCCGCTCCTCACCAGGGGTTTTGCAGTTTTCTCTCTTTGCTGTCTGACTTTGGAGCCCTGACCATGCTCCCTGCCTCCCAGGGCACCTAGCCACGGCACTGAGTGGGGTTAGGAAGGAGGGCATCGTCCCATCACCACCTCACCACCCCCACCCTCCCCGCCAGTGCCATCTATGAACTATGACCTCTGTAAGCTGGAGAGAGAGGGCTTTCCCAAATCAAACGGGGCTGATCCCAAAGTCACGAGGCGTCCAGCATCCTCCCTGGCTGCCCCTATTCCCTGGGGTTGCTCGGTGGTCCTGAGCTCTTGGAGGCAGTAGATTGCTACCCCCAAGGCCCAGGGCCCCTTTTGGCCTCTGCATTTCCAGGATCTGAAGCACCCCTTGACACTAAGAGGCTTAGGCCCAGGCCCCCATTTCTCTACCCACCTAACTTCTCACCAGACAATCCCAGCCACTGCCAGAAGGCATCCAGAGGGCGGAGCTCTGAGTCAGAGTATAAATCCCCAGTCTCACACCCAGCTGGAGAACCACCGCGATGCTCCAGAGGCAAGTGCCCGCCTGGGTCTCCCACAACCTGCCGGAGCCAGGCCAAGCTGAAGATGGTGGTCCTATGGCTACCTGCGCCCCGGAGGTGAGGGAGCAGGCCTGGGTGGGTGGGTCCAGGAGAGCTGAAGGCAGGAGACCTGCTGGGGAGGACTGGGGCATCGTAACTTCCGGACACCGAGCACCTTGGCTCTGGCAGCCCCTTCCAAACCCTGGGGACATGGTCTGGTCCATATGGGGCTGGGGGTCCTGGGTGGGTGGCCCAGCTGAGGGCACCCAAGGGCTTGATAGGGTGCTCAGGAACACCTTGGGGCCAGGCTGGCACCCAGCTTGGGGTTGCTCATCGCGCCAGGAGTGAATCCACGTCGGCCTGTCCCAGCAGCGAGCTGGCAGCCCCGTGCCACACTGCGGGGCTGTGGTGTTATGCAGTCTGGCATTGCCCGCCTGTCACCACCAGCTGAGAAGGCACCTACCTGGGGCTGTGGTGAACACTCGTGCGTCTGTCCAGCTCCTCATGAGCTTGTGGGGGACCCCAGGTTCATGGGTCAGTCGCCAGGGCTCTGGACCAGCTCTGCCTCGGCTTTCCCTCACCTCCAGCTCCAGTTTGCCACAGGCGCCCGGGGAGGACCGTCAGCAGCTTCCTCATTCCCCTCCCAGAGCCTCCTCCTCGGCGCACACTAAGTCATTGAGTGAGATGAATGTGGCTTTTGGGGTGGGAGATAGAGAACCTGTTTGATTTCCAACTAGCTGAAGGAGGAGAGGCCCATGCTGAATGGTGTCCCTGCTGCCTTGGCCAGGAAAGACATCACCTTCTGGGGTGTGCCCACATTTCTCCAAAGTCTTTGGGAAGAAGGGGGCTGGAAGGGTCAGCACTGTTCATGCCGCTCCAGCCTTGCAGAGCTTCCTAAGCCTGGATGGGAGAGAATCTTCTACACAGGGCACAGAGCTGAGGGGAGGATGAAGCAATTGAAAACTGAGTTTATCCCTCTTGGGTCCTGGAGCGTCCACATTACTTGGCGCTGGGGCTTATTGTCCTCACCCCTTACTAACCCGGACGATAAAAAGGGAAACAATTTGGGGATGTTGTTCAGACAAGCTGGAAAGTATTCTGGGGTCCCAAAAAGCCCCTATCCCAGTAGTCTCCTTTTAGGGAAGGCCCACATGTCCTGGAAGCCATCACCAGGCTAGAACAAGCTCTGACCCAGGCGTTGCCAGGCACTGATAGATAGGCCCAGCTCTGGGGAGGAGGAGGCGGCTTCACCAACCTGGCCTGCCCCAAAGGCGCCACAGGCGCTGTCTTCCCCTCTCCAGCACCCCAGACCTTGTGGGATGGTTTGGGTATGCTTAGGGTATGCTGGCCTGGGATGCCAACAGACCCCCACTTCTGAAATATGGCGATCAGACTCTCCCCAACTCCTATCCCTTCCTGGGAACATGACCCTGAGAACCCACCTGTAACCATTATTCTGAATGGTTTGTGGAATCAGCCAGATTCTTGGGGTAGAGGGAAAGCCCTGCATTGGGATGTACTCCTGCCTCTGCTATTAACTAGTGCAAGACTGGAGCAAACTTTTAGCCAGTTTGGTTGATTCATGTGAAGCCGGCGCCAGGTGGACGGAAATCACGCTGCCCCACGGCCAGGCAGACCTGCGCCTGAGTCCTGGCTCTGCGGCCCTGTGAGATGCCATCTCTGTAAATTCAGTCTTCTCTGCAAAGCAGGAACAGTGGTGCTTCCTCAGTGTGCACCTGGAGGGTTAGATAAGAGCAGATGCAATGCACCAGGGCCTGGCACACTAAGGAAGGGCAATGAAGTGTGTGCCCAATCTCCCCCCAAAGTTAAGGGGTGGGAAGGGATAAAAGTGGATTGTCTAATCAAGGATGCTGAGAATCAAGGGGTAACAGCTTCTTCATATGAGCTGGCAGGCTCCCTCTGCCTGAGTAGCCCAAGCCGGGGGCTCCTCTTCCCTGGTTTCCCAGGAAACTGCTCCTCCTCCCGTCATCCCACGCAGTGGCCCTGGTTGTCTAGGTGTCCAAATACGCTTCTGTACTGCGTGCCAAATAGTTCCTGTCTTAGCACCAAGCCCCTGAGTGCTGCCCGGTCCTGACCCTCCAACGGACCAGGCGCCTAAGAGCCATCCTTGCTCCAGGGGCACAGCCCAGCTGCCATGGTGCCCAGTCACACCTCCTAAATATTTTGACTTTCACATTGATACTCTGCCAGGGCATTTGTCCTAGGGACAGGCTTGCCCAATTCCCAGAGTTTTTACTCTTACCGTACCACGAGCTGCCCCATAAAATTGGTTTTCATAATCTTGCTGCATAGTCATAGACACTGTGATGTTCTAGTGCCTCTTCCTGCTGCCTGTCAATTACCTCTGGGCCCGTGAAATTTTGTTCATCTCTATCACCACTCTGATTGCGCAGATGATAGCAGAAGCAGAACATGGACATTCATGGAAATCCAAAGCGGTCATTACAGGCCCAGTTCCTGACATCATCTGGGCCAAAGACCCGAGTCCCATATTCGGCCTGGCATGACCCCTGTGGGCTAATCTCTCAACCCCCTGCCAGGCTCTGTCTCCTGACCGGTGACAAAATATGAGTCCTTTGTAGATGATTTGAAATTGGCTCTCTCCTGCAAATAGGTGTGATCTGAAGCTTCAGAAGGGGCCCTCTGTGGCCCCTGGGAAATGGGGACTTCTCCAAGAACCCTTCAACTCTGGTTCTTTAAAAAAGGGAGCGCTCACAGAATGTGGGTAGAAATGAAGCTTAGTAAGAACTCTGCAAGCAGAAGGACTGCCAGACTTTGGGGGTTATTGTTGGGCTTTAGGGGAATTCAGGGAGCAAAGAAGTCTCTAAGAGCAGGCCAAGGAAGAGGAGAGGAGGAAAAGCAGCACATTTCATGTCTGCTGAGCATTGCTGCCAAGGGAGGTGACAGTACAGCAGTCACCCCTTATCTGCTGGCTAGCGTTCCATAGTGTCACTTATCCATGATCATCTGAGATCCAAAAATATTTGTATTTTAGAGCGAGAGGCCCTGCATCCACATAATGCTTGTGCGTGTTGATGCCGGGTGTGTAAGCTACCTCCTGCCTCCTCACCAGCTCTGCCCAGGTGGGGAGTGAGCAGCGAGGAGCCCACCACGCCGGGGAGGGGATTGCCCAAAGGTCACAGTCTTATTTCCAGAACTGGAAAATCATGGGTATGGCCTTTGGTCCAGGATGCCAGGCGCCAGCGGGAATGCCGGAGGGCGTGACCATGAAGATACATGGGCCTCCAGAGTAGCCTCACGGAAGGAATCCTTGGTCTCTACATGTCAGTTTGGCTTTTGTTCTGATTTTGAGGCAGCTGTTGGGGAGAGAGGAGGAAGAGATGGCCAAGTTGATTTGTATATGTCTCTCAGGACATTAACAGGCTTCCCAGAGCCCGGGTTCTTTGGTCGTGGGTTAGAATTAAGGCTCCAAAGGGACTGGGAGAGCGATCGGCATGATAACAGTGATCGTCTCTCGGTAGTGGGCTTTTATGCTTTTCTCCAACCCCCAATATTGTGCTAAATAGGAAAGAACTACATCCTCTTAAAAAGATAGAAAGTGATTCCAGCGCATCGAGTGAACACCACGGCCTGCGAAGTTAGTCAGCTGGAAGACGTGGGGCAGCATGATCACTGAAAAGACTCCCTAAGCCGGGGCGAATCTCTCCGGGAGAGGCTCCAGATCCCACGCATCAAACAGGAAGGGCACCCGTCAGAAGGAACAAAACCAGGAAAGGCAGGAAGAGAACAGGCACAAAGCTGTGCTGGTCAGAGGGGCATGAGGACAAAGCCTCTCTCCTCAGCACCCTAGGGAACAGAGGAGACCTCCAGAGCCCATGAACTAGAACTGGCAAGAGAAATCTCCCTGGGACCTGCAGCGGGAGCCTGGCCAGCCTGCCTGCTCTCTCTGTCAATGCCACCCGCTGTCACGGCCCGAAGAGTAAGGGAGTCCACTGCCCTCTCAATCCACAGGGGCCGCTGTTTCCATGCCACCTGCTGACAGTGAGGGTCGTTCGGATGAAAAATGTCCGACAGGCTGACATAGGTGAGTATCCTCTCCTCCCGTCCCTCCCTCTCTGCTTAGGAAGAGACCATGGCTGGAGAAATGGCCAGGTGGGTATGTCTGTGTGCATGTGTGTGTGCATGTTTCTGTGTGTGTGTGTGTTTGTGTGTGTTTTACACTCAGGCTGCATGTCAGACTTTGGGGTGTATACCATTTTCCAGGCCCTTCCCTCTACCTATAATCACAGCAGCCCCTGCAGGCTGCCTGCATCCAAGAGCACTGCTCACCCCCTCTCTCCCCAGTATCCATTTCCAGGAACAAAAGCTTCTCCCACCCTGGGCCCTCCTTGTCTCTCCAAGAGTCTGGAGACTGTTAGGGATGAAGGGAAAGAAAAGAACCTTGGGCATCTAGAGCCAGCATTCAGTCCAGTCCCAGAGCCCCTCTTCTCAGGACATGGATCTCAATTGGCATCTAGGGGTTCGTGGCAATAACCCCATAGCACCCAGTCCCACAGTTCAAGTTAATGGATGCAGCTTATCTCACAGGAGTCATTTATGCAGTGTTTTCTTATGGGCTTAAGTTCACATTCATCCCTGCCCCTGCTGCATGATCAGGCCCTAGGAACCCAGGGAAACCTCTGGCTTCAGGAAGAAATCTGTCTCTCGAAATGCCATTTCAAGAGGTCAAGAGAACCAAAATTGTCTCTCTATGCCGCCTTCATCTGCCCCCATCCAGAGAGAAATCTTGGCTCTCAAGGAGGAGAAAGCTTATTTCAGTGCTAAGGGGGTGTCCCCACTCACTGGTGACCACACAAGAATGGCCCGAGGGCCATAGTGTCCTCTAAAGCTGTTCTATTCCCACTGCTCTTACCCTGGGATTCATCTAGGCTGGAAAGGGCCTCACAGGGGCAGAGAATGCA
Source organism: Scalopus aquaticus (assembly GCA_004024925.1). NCBI lineage: Eukaryota > Metazoa > Chordata > Mammalia > Eulipotyphla > Talpidae > Scalopus > Scalopus aquaticus. Next base: position 19,099 of record PVIJ01018704.1, read on the forward strand.
GAATATCTGTGGGTACCAAGTGAATGTGTAACAAGTTGAGACATCGATGCTCAAAGCCATTATAGAATAGTAATAGGCAGTGGAATTCTGATCTTGTCGCTGCAAAATTTAGGACTAGAAGAGGACAGTGAAAATAGGGAGTAGCTGAGGAAGTCTGTATTGAGGGCCTGGGGTCTGCGTGGGGCAAGTTGGGAGCATCTGGTGACCCAGGAGCCCAGTTTGTGGGACGAGCCCTTCTGAGGGGAGTGAGGGAGCCGCATGCCCCGAGCGCCTGCCGTGGGCCGGTGAGGGCCAGGCCACCAAACACCTCTTCATCCAACTACCTGAGGCCATTTTGTAACTGCAGGTTAATGATGCCTAGAGTGGAAGCAGTGTTTGATCCCAGTTCTGGAGAGCTGAGAAGGTGGGCGAGTGGAGAGCCCGAAAACCCCGGGCAGAGCGGGGTCTGGACCTCAGTGAAGGGGCACCTGAGTTCCTGAGGAAGGAGTTGCACAACTTCCTGTGGACTCATAGCAGATTGTGCTGGTGCAGAGATGGGAGATGCTGATAAACTCGCTAGGAAGGTGATAAACTTGCAAAGAAGCTATCATTGCAATACAGGGATGCTTGTGGAAACTTCCTCAGCTACTTTCAGCTTTCGTATGCTCTGGTTCTAAATTCTGCAGCGAGACAAGATTAGGATTCCATCTTCTGTTAGTATTCTGTAAAGGTTCGGGGCACCAATGTCTCCCCTTGTATACTCGGTATCTGCCTTCACACAGTATTCTCTGCCGCTCTGAGAGCCTCCTAGCCTAGAGGGAGGGCCCTGGAGCCCGGAGAAAGCAAAGGGATTGGGCAGGATTCAGATCAAGTCCCCTGGAGAGTGAGGTATCCCAGAGTTGATGCCAGCATGAGTGGCTCCAGCAAAAGCCCAGTTAGACCCCAGGGCTGCCAAGGGGCCAACCAGGAGGCCAGGGACTTGGTGGGCTTCTCCGGGCCTTCCATTCTGCCACTGAGTGATCTGAGGAATCTAGAAGTGTCCCCTGGGCCCAGGGTTTGGCCGACTTTCTTGCTCATGCCACGAGGGCTGACTCAGAGTTCACCCCTCTCCCCTCCGGGACGGTTCCAGATCCCACATGCCCGCAGCTGCACCTGCTCCCTGCACATGAGGCACGTCTGTCCCAGCCCTGCAGGTCGCCCTGGCCACATGCCCGCCTGGCATGGCTCTGCACCTTTGAGCCCAGACTACTCCATTGTCCCGCACCCTTCCCTCTGTCTTCTTCTTGCTTGTCTTCTTCTTGTCTTGTCTTATCTCCCTCTGTCTTCTTCTTGTCTTCTTCTTCCCTCTTCTTCTTCTTCCCTCTTGTCTTCTACCTGTGACCTAAGGATCCCCATAATGGGTGGAGAGGTTGGAGGAGGGTGGAGGGCTGAGGGAGAAGGCAGCCAGAGAAACAGGCCAGGATCTGGCTCCAACACTCTCCTCTTCCCCTTCCCCACACTCCTCTCTGGCACACAAGCTGCCTTTGGGGGTTTTCAGTCTTTTTTGAGAACCCCTTGTTTCCTCTTTGCTCATTTCCCCTGAGGATCAGGGTAGAGAGCAAGCACGGTGTTTAGGGGTGCCATACTGGCTCATATTGATTCTAGACTCCATGATTGTCACAGGGCAGGATCCCTTTGCCGCCCTATGTAGGTTGGGTTTGAGACTGTCCTGATGCCTTTCAGGTCCTGGGTTGGTCTCACCCCAAATTGTTCCTTTGTAGCTTGAGTTAAAAATAACTCCTCTAATCTGTGCCTGAGTTACCCGAGATTTCAAATAACCTGAGGTGTGTGCCACTGCCACTCAACTATGGCCAGGACTAGAAGAAAGCAGGGCCCAGAAATCTCCCAACTGTCAAGGGCGGAGTGATCAGATGTGACAGCACGCTTGGGAAAATAAAATTAAAGGTGTCACCAGAGGTATTAGGGAGATGATGTTCTAAATCTCTGGTGAGGTCATTGAGTCATCTTTGCTACCCATATTCCAGGAAAAGAGACATGTGATTCAGATGACCCAGCACACTGTCACTCCTTGAGCAACAAGCATTAGAACCTCTCTATGCCTAGGAAATTCCCTGCAGTCCCCAAAGTCTCAGAATTGGGTCATCATGTTTACCCATTCTCCGCTGCTAACACAGCCATCACTGCTCTGACAGTCAGCAAGTGATTCCTGCTCCTGACTGTCAGCTAGGCCCTGACCAGTCTCCCTCCATCACACCCCACCCAGGAGAAACAGCCCCCCCCCCCCCCCACCCCACCCCCAACACTCCCTCCTGCGCTCTCCTTCTTCCAGCTTTGTGGGGGAGGAGGCAGAAAGAGCTCTCTGCAAAAGACCTGAAAAACGAATTAATGCTTGAAGTGTGGGTGTCTGATCAAACCTGTCTCTTCCAGGAGTATTTTTATCGTAACTACAGATCTAAGCCTTAGGCCAAAAACACTGAGATTTTATTTAATGGGATTAGGAGGAGAATTTTAGGCACGAGCTCATGATAGGAAAGGAATTTTAGAGGGAAAGGGGTCTTTACAGGGCTCATCAATCAAGGTAGGCAAATGGGTGTAGAGCTGGTGGGGTCCCTGCCTGCCAGCTCTCAGCCTACAGGAGGCAGTCCTGAGGAGAATGTCCCAGGCCGAGGAGGAGGAGCTGGTGTCCAGAAAGAGCCAGGGAAGGATCCAGGAGGGCAGGGTGATCAGATGTGACAACATGCTGGTCCATAGCTGCGTGACGCACCCAGGCTCTCTGGCCTCCTGATAAAGCCCTATGGCAGATAGTTAGGCTTTTCCTTTCATCCATTAATTCAACAAACATGCACCAAATGCCAAATACATTCCTGGGGTGGAGGCACCGTCTCCCCAGCCTCCCAGCTCTCCGGGAGAGGTAGAGACAGACAGCCCCACCTGCCAATGCAGTTCAGTATGGCAGTGCCCTACCAGGAGAACAGAGGGCTCTGGGTGGGGAGGGGCACTTGGCCAAGACTTGAGGCTCAGCACAGGCTTCCAGAGGAGTTTCCTTCTGAAACCCAGAGAGGTGAGTTAGGGAAAGGTAAGGTGAAAGTGTAAGAGAAGGGTGTTCTGGGCAGAAGGAATGGCAGGACAGCTTGGCACCTTCTAAGACTGGAAAGTGACTGTTTGGCAGGATGTGTGTGCATGTGCGTGTGCGTGTGTGTGTGCGTGTGCGTTTGGGTCAGGGCAGGGACTGGGATGAGAGGATGGAAAGATGAGGCTGAGAGGTGGGCAGGGGCAGCCATGTTGAGTTGTTGGGACTCCTTCCTGAGGGCAGATGGGAACCACTGAAGGATCTCAATCTGGGTGGTAACATGGTCAAATCTAAAAAGACCCCTCTGATTCTCTTGAGAGAAAAGATTAGAGTAAGGGCAAGTAGACAGGGCGCCCGGCTGGGAAGGGGCAGTGGACATGCCGGTGGCCTGCGCCAGCAAGTGGCAGTGCTGTTAGGAGGCATGGAGAGGCTCAAGAAGTCAAAGGAGTTACATGGATTCCAAGTGAGAGTCAAGGATGATACTTGGAGTCTGGTCTGGACACCTGAGCCGACAATGAGAAGGTTGGGCATTGAGGGTGTGGGTGGAGATGATGAGGTCATGATTTTCTTTGATTCTGTTGGGTTTTATTCTTTCTTTGTGTCCATATTAAGTGATGGTTATGGCATCTAAAAGACAGTACGTCATCTTGCATTTATTCAATGGGAGGCGGGCCTTGAATTCCAGTTCACTGAATGGTGAGACCTCAAAAATTGACCAGAGATTGGGGATGAAGCCAGAAGATAGGGACACTTGTGCTGCAAACCATGGGTATTAATTCTGATAAAGCGCTCAGTGTGGCAATAATCTAGGACTCAATGGGTCCAGCGGACCCTAGTTTCACTGTCACAGGACATCGTTAGTAATAATTATGATCTAGTTTGGGCCAGTCGAACCAATATAGAACTCCTATCACCACACCAGCTTTACCTCTGATTCTGGAAATTGTACTGACTTTTCCCATTTTCTGTGTATCTGGTGTGTGCTCTGGGGATTACCCCAGTAGCTTGTCAGAAGAGTGAAAAGGGCGGCCATGGCACCTCATCCTCCCTCCTCCCAGGTAGAATGGAAGGAGGGAGCTGGGCTGGCTGCCACATTTCTCTCCATGCCTTCCGGTACTCCAATCCAGGAGACCTTCCTCTACTTTAGGAGGGCCTATTGAGATCAAATCCTGTCCCTTCTCCAGAACACATCCTGCACCCTCACATGAGTGATTCATTTCAGACGAAAAAGCCAGTGGCTTCAAATGTGATGTTTTTGGGGATCACACATCTTATTCTGGAAGAATAAGTGTAGGCATGAAGAGCTAGGCCAGTAAGTTATGTGTAGATAGTGGTCCCTGCTTCTAGAACCTACTGAATAGCTCATTCTAATGACATGCTATGGCTCACTACAGCAGACTGTTCCTGCTAATCTTTGCCTCTCCACAACACAGAGGAAGAGTTGGGTCCCGCTTTGGTTTCCCTGGTGCCTTGGGAAAAGGCAAAGGTAAACTTGACCCTGTGGGACTGATCCTCCATTTCTGCCCCTAGCAGAGGGAGAACTGTGTGGCCATAGCTTGTCCCAGGCCAGCAGGCGTTTGCTTGGAGAGTGGGGTGCTGGTGATAAGAACCTCAGGGCATCTGTGTCCATAAGAATGGTCAGTGGAACCTGGCTCCCCCGCTGTGAAACCTTTAGTTTAAGGTATATGGCCTTTTGGGGGTTCTCAGACAAAGGTCTGAGTCAGAACCATGAGTCAAGAGCAGTCCTGAAGCTGAGATGAGGCCTTACACTGGAAGTGACTTGCCTGAAGTTCCCTCTGATTCTTTCATACTCTCCATTCTGGACCCTGTTGGTTCCTCTCCCAAGCCTCCCACCCTTGTCTTCCTTGGACAGTGAGCCAGACAGACTGCTTTGTGAGCCTTTGGTTGCCCACTGCCTCTCATGAGAGGGTGAGGACTCGGACCATCTCCAACTGCCCAAACCCAGAGTGGAACGAAACCTTCAACTTCCAGATCCAGACTCAAGTGAAGGTGAGCTGCGGAAGGCTCTGCCTGTCACTTGCATTTCCTTTTCCCTCCTTGCCTGCTTGTCCTGTTCTCTGCTTATGTGTCTCCCATTTTTAAATTGGTCCTTCTGCCTACTTGTCTCTCTTTCTCTCTTTCTGCATACTGATTGTCCTCCTGTGGACCTGGTTCCCACTCACTCACTCCTTTCTTGTTGCCTGTCTCATGCTTGTCCCTTCATGCCTACTTAACTTCCCACCTTCTTTCCTATCTCTCTCTTGTCCTTTTACCTAGTTGTTGGAACTAGTTTTCTGCCCTAAAACAGAGTGTGTTTCCAGAAACTTTCAGAACATTCTCTAAGCAGGAGAATATACAAAGGGAAAAAGAGTCATTCTGTTCACTAGAGCCAAGGCCAGTCTAATCCCAGCCAGAGGATTTCACGTAAATCCTTTCAAATGCTTTATTATCCCTAATTCCTTGGGTGTGTTTTCTTTTGCATGTTGAGTTGTTTTATGATGTTTGTTGTCTTTGGGTGCATGGTGACTCTAGTCAAGACATCTCCTGAGGGAGAATTCACCATTGAGCATCCTGGGGGTGACCCTCAACAGAGTGCACTTAAGATAAACTTGGCCTCTTCACGATCCTCATTCCCAGTCTTGGGGTACTTGAGGCATGGCAGCTCCATCAGCTTACTTAATTCATATTTTAAGGGTGCCTCTTCATTTCTGATTCATAAGTCCATTTTGTTTTCAAGAGAGGATTTATATTTATTGTTTTAAAACTATCATTCATATATATATACATATATATATATATGGTTTTGATGAGAGAAAGGTATTTCAATGTAGACTTGTCTCCCATTTTTAAATTGGAATTTGGATTTTCCATGGGGCTGCTGGGTTGGTTCTGGGATGCATCTGGGTTTCTAATAATTACAAGGTCAACAGATCTCATTCAGTTAGGAACCCCCCGGAACCATCTCATGACCACTAGGTGGGGACCAAAGAGACAAACTCAACCACAACCCACATCTCCCAAGGTCCTAGGAACAAGAGGCCTCAGAGGCTAATCCATGTAACCAGAGACCATTGACCCCATAGTTCATCCAGATGACAAGGTAGCTGCTCTATTCTTGACATGAGACAAGCCAAAAGGTAGAGTTCAAACATCTGACCCCAATCCAGTCAAGTAGAAGAACCCCTGTAATCTTTGTCATGTCACTCCCTTGGAGTGTTAAGGTATTGGTTTCCCTGAACTAATTTTTTTTAAAAGATTTATTTATTCATGCATACAAGAACTGGGGTATAGGCCAGAGAGTGGAGGTGTGAGAATGTTACAGGGCAGGGAGAGGGACACCCCCGAAACCCCAGACCTGCCCTGTACTAAATGGGTTCAGCCATCCGCCGCATCAATACAAAACATACAGGACCTTTTGTGGAAACCAGACTTTAATACAATTAGAAAAGACAGAGAAGAAAAAGAATATATTTTCTAAGTCAAGCACCCCATGTTATCCAACTCCTCGTGGGTACAAGTCCACCCAAA
>PVIJ01018705.1:0-25664 GCA_004024925.1 Scalopus aquaticus
TCATGGATGTTGTAGATGGTCTGGAAGCTCTCAGGGTCATTACAAACAATTTAGGTCGACTCTATGAAATTTCAAATGACAAAATTGAAAGCGAGAAGGGCAATGAATGGCCCAGATCTCATTGTCAGTGTTTAGAGCCATCTCCACTGATCAGATCCTTTAACTTCAGGGTCAGAACTCCCCCTTATATCACACTAGACAGGCAGGCCCTTTATCAGTATAGTTGAGGAGTTCTGCTGCATTCTGTTTATATGTGTCCCCCAGTTATTATGGAGTCCTTATTGATTGAAGTGGTAATAATAGGTGCTATTTTTAGAGGTCCTACTTATATTATTAAGTACCATTCATATGGAGTGCCATTTATAATGGACAGTGAGTTCAGAACTTCACCCCAGCCCCCAGTCCTTTCAACAATCTTCAGAGGTAGATCTTATTATCTTCATTTTTCAGAAGAGGAAATTGGGGATCAGTGTCACATGACTCTTAATTGATGTATTTCTCAACTTCTGCCTTCCAGCAGGCTTAAGAGGTGCTCGTCTCTGAGCAGACCACGGTGCATTTAGCAGAGCTTTTCCTTGCTGCTTCACTGTGAGCAGTAACTAGAGCACTGACTCCAAGGATGTTTATCTCACAGTCCCCAACCTTCGGTTATAGGCATCATCTCACCATTTGCATCTCATCCTTTGTTTTCAGCTGATGACGTAGAAGACTTATGTTACCCTTCGTGGTCAGGCTGTTCCATTGGAAAGCACGCTCACTTTTACTAAGGATCCAGCTGAGAGAAATGGAATTTAACAGCTCTGGGTGCTACTTTATGGAAAGGTAATATTGACTTGTGCGTGTTTGTCTGCTGTCTGGAACACCTAGTCAAGCATGGTAATTTGTTAAAAGGAAAAGACAATATTTGAAATTAATTTAAGCAGAGCTGAATAGAAATTGGAGAATATGTAGAGGAAATAAAAGGTTTTCTATATTGTTCTTGCCCAGGCCTTTTAGCATTTAGGCTACAAGTCAGAGCACGTGTATTCGCCCATCTGCTGTGAGCAGAGAAGAGCAAAGCAGAGTTACCAGGAGTGGAGATGCCAGTTTGGGGCAGGGGTTGTGGCCACTGTGCCTGCCCTGCTGTAGCTCTTTGCTATCCTTGGTCAAAGTGAGAGGTCAGGGCCGCTAGAAGTGAACTTGAGGCGCTTGGGCAGCACTGGCTGTCATGTGAAGCAGTAAGACCACTAGACTTGATTTACCTAAACGCCTGTTGTTTCCCCCTAGAACATTCTTGGTGGGCTGTAAGGTTGCTGTGAGTACAGTGAAGCATGAAGGAGCCACCCTGGTTCCTGTTTAACAAGTGGGCTGTGAGTTTCTCATCGCTCCCCAGAGGCCACTTAGAATGAGGAATTGACCTTACGAGCTTTGAAACTTTTCCACTCACAGCCCTGTATGTCTTTTATTATTTTGTCTTTAAAATTAGCATGCTATTTTAGAAAATAAAGCAGTCTGTAGAGGCATCACAAGGGCATATGCTTTGCAGAAATTACTAATCAGTCCCTGACTCTTCACATTGAGTTGGAAGTTATGAACAAAAATAGGAAAATATGCAATATAAGGCATGTATGTTGATTATGTTTTTATCTGAGGCTCGTCCATATATCTAACAGTGGATGCTTGTGTGTGGAGTTGATTCTGGCTTCTTCCTAAGACTGTGCTTGTGGATTCTAGAATGTGGCATGCTCTATTGAATCTGCAATGTGGTTATGCGATACCTGGCGCTTGTGTTGTGGCCCCAGCATAATAAGTTCAATGGATTTTACTGTTAGTAATGATGACACATTGCAGCTACTGAGTTTTACTGCAATTTGAAGGTATTAGGAGACTGACAAAGTCTCTCCTGATGCCACAGCTGCCCTTCATTTGTGTCCTAAGGACATTCTGAACTTCCTTCCGCATTGCTGCACCTGCCACAAGGTTCTACAGTTTCAATTGTTTGTCTCCTCCACTAGAGCCTCAGCTCTCTGAGAATGGGGCCTATGCTGGTTTTGCTTATTGTGTCCTCAGAACAAATTAGTGCATGGCCCTAAGTGGACACTCAAATATTTGTTTAATTGAATCGGTATCTTAATTTAATATTTTTTAATCCTTTAGCATGTCAGGCATTACAGAGAGTGTTACAAGCACATTTCCCATGTAATCCTCACTATCACTGCATGGGTTTGTTATTTTGGCCTTTTATCACAGAGAAGGAATTTCTCATTCAGATCGGGAAGGCAGCATGGTTAAGTCACACAGCTAAGCTGCACAATTTGAAACTGGGTATGTGTGACTGTCAAGTACACCCTTATCTACTCTATCATACTGCTTTATGTATCAGGTATGGAGTGATTAAAAAAAAATCACTCGAGATCTGCTAGAAACTTGCAAAATGGGAGAGAATGGGTGGTTTGTAGATATCCTGGCAAAGGGAAATTGGTAAAGAGGATTCTTTTCCTTGAACACAGATATTTCTTGCCCCTTAAGTAAATCAGGGAAGGTGTATTTGCTTTTCCCACCATCTGAATTGATTATGTGGCTATAGTAACTATAGGAAAGATGGTGTGACCATTACTATTTGATTTAATCTATATTCTTGAACATTTTCTAACTCTGAGAATGATACTGGATTACATTGGGGCTTGGGACAGAATAGAGAACACAATATACTTCTTTATTTTCACAAGCTTACACTATCATGGGGATTAAGGAGGATAATCTAATTTACATGTAACAAAAGAGAACTTAATACATGTGGCACAATGTAGAGAGGGTATGAAAGGAGCAAAAAGTAATTTTTGGTTGGTGAGAAAAATATATTATGGAAGGGATGACATTGGTATGCTCTTGAAAAATGGGCAGAATTTAAATTCCATGTGTTAGACATTTGAAGATAATGAAAGAGATAGATTCTGCCTTTGACAAAAATGAAAACTCCTTGGCAGAAGGGAGTACGGGTGCACATGGATAGGTCAGAGAACAGTGGACTAGAGAAAACAATTCAAAACTAATTATGGGATGTAATATTGAGTTGATAATGTGGGACTGACCGTTTTCTAGGAGAGTGGTAAAGACTTCAAATATGAGTGGCCAGCAGCCCAGGAGCCCGGGGTTTTAGACTGTGCTGAGCCTGTGCTGATCCTGCCTTTAAGAGTCTGTTCCAAAAAAAGATCTGAAGGAGTTTTTAGAGAGGCTCAGGAAACGCAGTTAACGTAAACTCCAGTTGTTGACTCAGTTTTCATGGGAAGTCAAGAATGCTTTGAGTATGGAATCCACAAAGGCTGGAAAGGGAAAGGATACTTCTCTAAACAATGGAGCATACTGTTGTACACTCATCAGAATTGGCAAAGAAGAATCAGGCAGCATTTGGGTTGCATTATATTGAAATTACGTCACAGACTCTGAATAATTAAAACCACTTTAAAGGGAAGTTTGTTTTTCCCTCTTGCAATACGCATCTGACTCTGGCACAGAAACATTTTTCTAGTTAAATTTTGCTTCATTTCCCATTTAAGATTTGTCACGGTCAATAATCCTTTCTCAAATGGCAGCATCTTAACGTAAAATACAGTGGATGCTATCTAAACATTAGGCAATCAGCCCCTTTGTGAGATCAACTAGGTTTTTCTTAGATGAAGATTGTAAAACCTTCTTTACAGGAACACACATAATCAGACACCAGGAATGTTTTCATGGAAAGGATGACCAGAGTTACTTCTGATAATAGAAAGAAAATGGAATAGGTATTAAAAATGTTAATTATCTCTATTAAAGCAACAGCTCTATTTTTACAATTCTAAACTTCTCTATTTGTCTCACATTTCTCCAATTCTATATTGCTGGTGATGGAAATATAAATAGTATAGATATACATTTTTATTCAAATGATTGAGTTATTTGTAACACCTTTATTGAGGAATGACTTACAAAGCATAATATTCACACATTTTGATTCAACCCCTAATAGATAATAATCACAACAAAAAACCTCTCATTTAGCACAGGATGTGCCATCTACTGCTCTACTGAACATAAACATTAACTCGTTTAGTCCCTGTAATAATCCTGAGATGTGTACTATTATTATCCCTGTTTAAAGATGAAAAAGAATCGAGGCACAGAAAGGTAATATATTAGCAAATATGGATTTGGGGTTAGAACCCAGGTCATCTGGCTCCAGTGTACATACTTATGAAACCAAAGTATGCTGACTGCCTCCAAGGAATCCACAACTTGTCCAACTGGCTTTTACATGATAAAATTCATTGAGGATGGAGAGTTATAACCCTAATCTCTTAGGAGGGCATTATGAAAGGAATTGTATTCCTTTTGTACAGAGAAATACAGATTATGTTAATTCAGAATGGTCCTGGATTTCCCTGTCAAAATACCTTACATAGAACCATATGGAACTGTCCTATTATAGTGTGAAATGGTAGTATATTAGTAATTTTATGTGATTCAAGCTAATATCTCTATTCATGGTTAAAGTCAACTTTTGATGGCTTCCAAGACTTGTTTCTTCTTCCTAGATAAAACAAGAAAATCACCTCATTTCTTTGAAATGAAAGAGATTTCTTTACCCTTCCATCCTCTGCCCCTTGCACCTGCCCAAACATTAGGGTGTTAGGTCTGCATGATTCTTTGCATCAGTGGAGGATCATACACCACACACAGTGAGCAAAAGACAGCACCAACAAAACACAATGAGTGACTCTTGAAGTTCAAGTGCTTAAATCAAAATATAAAATATAGGAGCTGTGGACAGATTTTGCTGCATCTTCACCCTGACTAAAGGGAGATGCTCACTACCAAAGAAAGAAGTAGCATCTGAGTAGCAGCAAGAGCTTTCTGTTCTGAGTAGACAAGTGAGTTCCAAACAGGATCTATGCTTTCCTGCCCCAGGCCAGCCCTGAAAGGATGGGGAGTGAGGGGTGAGAGATATGGGCCCATTTTTTGGTTAGTGTCATGAGGAAGAGCAGGGTGCGTTCTCCTGGGACCAGTGGTCTTGTTGACGTTGTAGGGTTGTCTTTCACTGGTTTATTCCCAGTAAGTCCAAATTTACTCTTATAGACAAAACACTCACCTTTGAAATATAGTTTTTTGCCCACTTGACCTTTTTTTTTTTTTAAAGATTTATTTATTTGTGCATATAAACTGAGGTGTAGGCCAGAGGTGTGCAGTGGTGAGAGGATTCACCAGAGACAGAGTGGGGAGCAGAAAAGGTCGATCCACTGAAGTACACTGCTGAGGGGAGCAGCGGACGAGGGAGGAGAGGTCTGCTGTGCCATGTGGGAATGTCCCTGGCCGGGTATTGAACTCATGCTGCACTGACTCTGGATAGCTTCATAGTGCTGCGCTTAACCAGTTGTGCCACCAGGGAGGCCCCCCACTTGAACTTGTTGATTGACATTTATAACTACTACATGAGAAAATTAAATTTTTAAGTTTTAGATTTTAAATCTAGCTTTTCTTTATTTTTATATTAAATAAAAGGTCTTTAAAAGATAGATATAGTTGCTAAGGACTAAGGTTTCAATAATTCCTAGGAAGAAATATATTTACTTTATATTTTATTTTTAAAGAATAACATACTCTCCAAAATGCTTAGCGAGAGAAAATATTTTCAGATCACCCTATATTTAGCAAAATCTGGTACTTTGTGAGGAAGTAGGATTGAATAGATAAATAGGGCATGGTCTCTATTCTTGATGGAATATTTTCTATTTGTGGTGACTTTAATCTATTTTTCACAACTTAAGCAAGTTACAGTTAGAAAATAAGCTCTGGGTGTACAAGCTGATGGGGTGAATATAGTGAACAAAAAGAAAATAACATGGGTTTTACTTAGGTAAGCTTGAGTTAAAGAGTTCATGAGTAAACAAATTTTCAAAATTAACAATAGCACTCTATCAATTATGATCCAGGAATGACCTATGGAAGTCCCTAATGTGGAAAGGTGATCAGCTTTGGCATCTGAAAGAGAGGAATCCATTTCCCAGTTCAACTCTTAGACTAGCTGCATATTTTCAAGCAAGTCACTTAATAAGCTAATTTCCTGAGGGGAACTGAGATTTATTATAAGGATTAGTAATAATTGACATATCCCAAGTATTTAATGGTTGGTACACTTTATACATATTTTAATTTTATTATTATTATTTTTCCATAATGTCACATCACTCACTTTTATATACCCACTTTTAATAGGTTAGTGAATATGGTTATTACTAGACAATAGTATTTTCATTTATAATGGAAAATAACATCTTCACATTTTCACTTATAATGAAAAATAACATCCTTTTCATATTTGTGTTTGGTTGATTATGTACAATACTATTGTCAGTTGTATATTCAATAATAATTGAACTGGAGAAGAAAATGATGAGTGTTGTTTCCAGTAACTGTTTGAACCAAGTAAGCTAAAAATCTTTCCATTCTAAAACAAAGAGATTTGCTGGCTAATGTGGTTAAAAAATTCTTTTAAATTTATGGCTGCTCTGACTGGTAAGAAAGGAAGGGAACTGGAAAGATTTCAATGTCATTAATCATCAGGGAAATGCAAATCAAAACCACAATGTGATATCACCTTCTACTTGGTAGGATAGCTATTGTGAAAATATAATCCATAAAACAAGAACCAAACAAAAGACACGTATGGGTGAAGTGAAGAAGAGGTTGGAACACTTGTATACTGTTGGTGGGAATATAAATCAAAACAATATGGAGGTTCCTAAAAATAATAAAATTAGAACTTCCACATGATCCAGCAATCCCATTTTTGAGTATTATTCTTAAAGAATTTTATCTCAAAAAGATATCTATACTCTGTTTGATGAAACATTATTCATAATGTAAAATTTGGAAAATACTTATTTATCCAGTTATGGATGAGTGAATAAAGAAAATGTGTTACATACACACAATGGAATATCATTAAACCTTAAAAAAGGAGGAAGTTCTACAATATGCCACAATATGAATTGAGGACATTATGCTAAATGAAATAAAACAGTCACAGAGGACAAATACTACATGGTTCCACTTTAAGGTATCCAAAATAGTTAAACTCAGAACCATAGAGGAGAATGGTAGTTGGCAGTGCCCTAGCAGAGAGGAAAATAGGAGTCACATATCAGTGGGTATAAGGTCAGTTATGCTAGGTGAATAACCTTTAAAGAGTCATTTTATGAAATTATGCCTATGGTTTGAAATGCAGTATTGCACACTTAAAAATCTGGGAAGAGGGTAGCTTAGTTATCAAGTATTTTTGCCACGATAAAGTTTGAAAAAAGGAATTCAATTTTTAAAAAATACCAAAAATTCCTCATGCATATATATGGGAATGAAAAGAAAATAAATTAAGTTGAGAAGCAAAATGGTAACTGGAAATCGTAAATAAAAGATAAATGTTATTAATCAAATTTGGATATACATATATGAATAATTTATGTCAGAAAAGCCAAGGGCATACAATGGAGCATGGAAGTTCTTCAATAAATGGTGTTGAGAAAACTGGGCTACCACATGAAAAAGAATGAAACAAGACCACTATCTCATATAATACACAAAATCAACTCAAAATCGGAAAAGAACTTGGCTGTAAAACAAGAAAACACAAAATCCGTAGAAGAAAACCAGCTATTATGGAAAGTATTGTAGTATTGAGATCACTCAAAATAATAAAAAAATAGAAATTCCACATTACCCAATATCCCACTTCTGGATATTTACCTGAAAAATGCATGAACACTATTTTGAAGAGGCATATCACCCCTATGTTTATTGCAGTATTATTTATAATATCCAGAGCTGGAAACAACCTAATGCCCATAGATTAAGAAGATGTGGTATATATACACAATGGAATAATACTCAGTTATAAAAATGATGAAATCCTGTCATTTCAATGATATGGAAGAGTCTAGAGAGTACTGTACTTAGTGAAATAAGTTAGAGAAAATGATAAGGTGAAATCACTATGATTTCACTCATGTAGTAGATAAAGAAATAAAAACAAATGAACAAACCGAAAACAAACAGATTAATTAGTGGTTACCAAAAAGGGAGGAGGAAGGAGAGTGTATTTATTTGTAAAAAAGGGACAATTTACGATAAAGAGTAAAACTGGACTTTTAGTTGTGAATTGGACTTTTAGTAGTGAACTTAATGTGGTATAGACACACATAGATTTTATTTATTAATTTATTTTTTTAAATATATATTTTTATTGTTATTTATATCTTTTACATTTTGTATTCCCCTTGGGAAACCCACCAGCAATTCACCTGTGATCCATCTCCGTGGTCCCTTGTGTTCTTTTCTACTCCATTTTGTGCCCTAATCCTCCCCTTTCCCCCACGCCCCCAAGTGTCTCTCTCCTATTTGGTTTCCCTATAGTCCTGTTATAAGTGAAACCATTTGATATTTTTCTCTTTCTTTCTGGCTTGTTTCGCTGAGTATGACCCCCTCTAATTCCATCCATGACGCTGAAAATTGCATGTGTTTATCTTCTTTGAATGCTGAATAGTATTCCATTGTGTATATGTACCACATCTTCTTGATCCATTCATCTATTTTTGGACATCTGGGTTGCTTCCATACCTTTGCTATTGTGAACAGTGCCGCAATGAACATACAGGTGCATGTATCCTTTTGGATTAGTGTTTTTGTGTCCTTTGGGTAGATTCCCAAAAGTGGTATTGCTGGGTTGTATGGAAGTTCCGTGTTTAGCAGTCTGAGGAATCGCCATACAGCTTTCCATAGTGGTTGGACCAATTCACATTCCCACCAGCAGTGTAGAAGAGTTCCTTTTTCTCTACATCCTTTCCAGCATTTGTTGTTGCCTATATTTTTAATGAGTGCAATCCTCACAGGTGTGAGGTGGTATCTCATAGTGGTTTTGATTTGCATTTCCTTGATTATAAGTGATGTTGAGCATTTTTTCATGTCTCTGTGGGCCATTTGCTTTTCTAAATGACCTCCATTTGAAATTTATGTAATGTTATAAAGCAATGCTATTTTAATAAAAATATGGGGGGAAAATGTGGTGTAGAGCTAAAATAATTGCCACAAAGAAATGTTATGACATTAAATGCCTCTTTTTTAAAAGAAGAAAAACTCTGGAATAATAATGGGCTCTGAAATAATAATCACAGAAGAAGTTAAAGAAAAAGCAGTAGGGCAAACCCATAGCAATCAAAGGAGAATAATGGTATAACTGAAAGCAAAATTTAATAAAATTTGAAAAATTGCAAATCTAATAGAAAGGGAACATGGAAAGGATTAGCAAATAAATTTGTTTATTTTTATGGAAAGTCAATAAAGAAGTCTGCCTGCCAAAAGTGAGAGAGGAGAAGAGTGATAATCTGTAACAATATTAAAGATAACCTGTAACAATATTGGGTCACAGTTACAGATTTACAGACCCAATAGTTATGAAACACAATCATAGCAGAATATGAATGCAGGAAATAAATGGTCAGATTTCTATGAAAATGTAACTTACCTAAGCTGACTGAAAAGTAAATAGAAAATTTGAAAGAATCTATAGATGTGTTAGGCATCTAGATGTGTTGAACTCATCTCCCCAGGCATCCAGTATCAGCACACAACCAATGCTCTTGCCTTGTCCACCCACTGCACTTTCATCTGCATTCACAAACACACATACCCAACCCCACTTGATTTTACTGTAAGTTTTACCAAGATATATTGGACAGATAATCCCTACATGACATAAACTATTCCAAAGAGTAGAAAATCTGTACCCTCAATAATTCTGTACACTCAATAAAATGAAAATTGCAATAAGGAGAGTCACAAAAACTTCCCATTGCATATAAAAGTCAGGTTTACATTATACTGTAGTCTATTAAATGTGCTCTAGCATTATGTCTAAAGAAACAATGTAGACACCTGAATTTAAAAATACTATATGCTAAAGATATTAACCATTACTGCACTTGCAGTGAATCATAATTGTTTTGCTAATGGAGGGTCTTTCTGGTGTCAGTGGCTGAACAGGCTGGTGGTTGCTGAAGCCTGGGGTAACCGGCAATTTCTTTAATTCCTTAAATTTCATGCTGTTAGATAGCAGTGAGTTTTGCCACATCGGTTGATTTTCCTTTTCATGAAAGATTTCTCTGTAGTATGCAATGCTGTTTGACAGCATTTTACCCACAGTATAACTTCTGAAAGAGCTTCTTTAAAAATAAAAATTGGTCCTCTCTACCCTGCCACTGCTTTGTCAGCTAAATTTATAATATATTCTAAATCTTTTTGTTGTCATTTCTACATGGTAACAGCATTTTAACTGGGAGTACTGTAGATTCCATCTCAAGCTACTACTTTCTTTGCCATTCTATCACAAGCATTCCTCATTTATTGAGGTTCTATCATGTGTTTTTGTAGCAATTCAGTCAATCATCAGATTCTAGTTCTAATTCTAATTCTCTTTCTACCACATCTGCAGTTACTTTCTCTACTGAAATCTTGAAGCCCTCAAAGTCATCCATGAGGGTTGGAATCAATTTCTTCCAGATCCTCTTCCTATTAAAATGTTGACCTCCTCCCATGAGTCGCAAATATTTTTAATGGTATCTCGGCTGGAGACTAATTTCCCTAAGGTTTTCAAATGATTTTGCCCAGCTCCATCAGAGAAATCAATATCCATGGAACTATAGCCTTGCAAAATATATTTCGTGAATAAGGTAATATTTAAATTATGTATTTAAATTAAATTAAATATTATTTAAATTACTCCTTGATCCATGGATTGCAGAATGGATATTACGTTATTGGACATGAAGGGAACCTTAATCTTCTTGTCCATCTCCATCAGAACTTTTAGGTGACCCAGTGCATTGTCAATAGGCAGTAATATTTTGAAAGGAATTATTTTTTTCTGAGAAGTAGGTCTCAACAGTGGGCTTAAAATATTCAGTAAACCATGTTTATAAGCAGATGTGCTAGCATCCAGGCTTTGTTGTTCCATTTATAGAGCAGAGGAAGAATATATTTAGCACAATTCTTATGGGCCCAAGAATTTTTAGAATGCTAAATTAGCATTGGCTTCAATTTTATGTCACCAGCTGCAGTAGCCCAGAAAAAAGAAAAGAAAAGAAAAGAAAGCCTGTTCCTGGAAATTTTGAAGCCAGGCATTGATTTCTCCTCTCTGGCTATGAATGTTCTAGATGGTATTTTCTTCCTAAGGCTGTTTTGTCTACATTGCAAATCTGTTTTTCAATGTAGCTGCCTTCATCAGTTACTTTAGCTAGATCATCTGGAGAACTTGCTGCAACTTCTACATTAGCACTTGTGGCTTCACTTTGCACTTAAAAAAATATTTTATTTATTTTTGCATAGAATAACTGGGATGAATGCCAGAGGTGGGGTGGTGGTGGTGAGAGAATTCACCAGAGCCAGAGTGGGGAGCAGAACAGGCAGATCTACTGAAATATACTGCTAAGGGGAACAGTGGGTAAGACAGGAGAGGTCTGCTGTACCATGCCTCTCAGCTCCCTGGCTGGGGATTGAACTCAGTCTGTCAAGGTGGCAGCAGTGGTAGTTCTGAAATTTAACCCCTAGGTCACCAAAGAGGCTCCACATTGCACTTTAATGTGATGGAGACATCTTCTTTCCTTAAATCTCATGAACCAACCTCTGACAGCTTCAAGCTTTTCTTCTGCATCTCCCTCACCTCTCTCAGGCTTAACAGAAGTGAAGAAAGTTAGGACCATCTTTGGATTAGGCTTTATCTTAAGCAAATGTTATTATAGTGATTTATTAATTACAGAATTGAGAACAAAGACATACAAAATTTGGTCAAATTCACAGTAGCTAATTAGTGGCACAGTCAGAACTATAAATCTATGACTTCTGAAATATTATGTAAAACATCTTTACCTTATATTCTGATTATTCATGAATTCATTCTGAACTTGGATTATTTTATTTCTGTCTTTCCTTTTAGCCGTATATGACTCTTAGGTGATACCTAAAGATTTAAGTAGAATTTTTAAAAAGTAGCCTTTAATAATTACAAATTGTTCTTCTGGGCATTTATTTTTTTGTATTTATCTTCTTCAAATGTGCCATAAACCATAGTAGAAACTTTATGCCTGTTTATAAAAAAAAAAAAGAAAGAAATTGATCAAATCAAGGTTTTCAAAATATGCCCACTAGCCACTAGGTGTCACTATAAGCCACTACAATTAAATCAGAAGAAAGGGAAGCTAATATGTCAGATACTGCTTTAAGTCTCTTCAGTCAGATTTTCATTGACTCCTCAAAATAATCTTTCATGGTTAATAAAATACAGGTAACATTTTATCTGTAAGATAGTGATTTTACAGATAATACAAATAATTAAGTTGTCCGAGTTTCCAGTACTAGGAGGTAGGTTGATTGGAATTTGAACCTCCAAATTTCTGCTTAGTCCAGCACAAGTCCCTGTAGGTGTATGTACTTTGTACACTCTGAAACATTATACATACTCATAACACTATAATATTAAAGACTTTTCAGCCAATCTAACTAGCCACACATTCATGAGTCTGTGATTTTTCTCATCAAAACTGTAAGCAGCTGACAGGGCAAAGAGCAGTTGTCCATTATGCATTAACATTAGCTACACAGCCTAAGCTGGGATTCCAAGAGGCTACTAAAATTGTTCAGCCTTTAGTGCTTTCTAAAAATTCAGGGAGACCTGGATGTAATGGCAATTCATTGTCATTTTATGATATCTTTAGAAATATATCTATATGTACTATAGATATATTTAGAAATACACACACACACACACACACACACATATATATAAAATCAGGTGGTGATACTTGATGGGGGACCCCAATATTAAATCAATTAAAAATAAATAAGTGATAATAGAAAAATTTTTATTAGTTAAATGAGTTAGGTCAAGAAAAGTTAGCTAAATGCCCAACAGTAGATAACTAGATAAAGAAATTGTACAATATTACTCAATGGAATACTACTCAGCTATTAAAAATGATGAGATACTTTTAGGACAAAACAGACAGATCTGATGATTATGCTAAATGAGAAGAGTCAGAAAGTGAGAGATAGTTACTGGATGGTTTCATTTTTTTGTGGAATTTCAATAACCAAAGATAACAAACCGACAAAGCTCAGCAGAAATTATTCTTAGACTGAAAAATATACTGACTCCCCGAAGCACTGGAGGGTAGGGAGGAGGGAATAGGGAGAGGAAGGGACTAGGGTGACTGCACAATAGTTTTGGTGGAATATCAGCAAAGCATGTACAAATGTGGATGTGTGGGGTTTTACTCCCCAAATTATATAGTTTTGTCAGCGACTGAAGGATGAAAAAATGAATTCAACTGATAAAGAGTTAAGGAAAGGGAAAGAGCAGTTGGCCCGCCATGTTCCTATCAGAGCTTTGTAGACTTGAAAAAATCTATGCCTACCTCAATATTGTGAGATGATCTGAATGTTTTCAAAATTATCAAGATAGAAACACATGTTAATATGATAAAGAAAAAGGAATAAAAACAGGACGTTGTAATCAGAGACTTCATACATGTCTGCATCTCCGTAGGGGCAATGACTCTTTTGTGTGCAGTTTGATGTCACTAACAAGCATGGGTCGTGCTTAAAAATAGTTGCTCTGGTCAGACATGTGAGACCACAAAGCAGAAGGAATCTAATCTTAAACCACATGCATTTTTTTAGCAACATCCTAGTGCCATTTATTTACACCAACAAGTGTGACCACTCTGGTAACCAAGACAGGAAGGAATCATTTGATCTCAGTGTCCAAATTTAGCTCTTCAAGTTGAATATCTGTAATCTTTACTAAGATTTAGTTTTGTTTATTTATAAAATAATTAATATTATATAAAACTTTATTATTTGCAAGGCTCATTTATATGTGCTCTTTTCTATATTTTCTAAATATCTTGAAGCTGTTAGGGCAATTATTATTCCTATGTTGTAAGTGAGGGAACGAAGTCAGAGAAGTTTAGTGTCTTGTTCTAGGTCACATAGCTAGACTCAACTACTCTTCTAATCATACAGACTGTCGTCTAGGAATAAAGTTAAAAAGCATCATAAAACATTATACATGCCCATTTCTTTGCATGCAGTCTACATGTTACTGGATGAGTTATCTTAAGAATCAGGTAAAAGGGTTCACATGCATGGTGAAGGATACACTTGGACTTTTAGTAGTAAAGTTAATGTAGTATATACACATGTGGCTATTTCATGATGCACACCTGAAACTTGTATCATGTTATAATTCAGGTCCCTCAATAAAAAAAGAATATGCTAGCATTTGGTGATTTATTATTTCATAGAATCGTACAATTATAATCATAGACTTAGAGAGCCGGTCTGGCCATCTCATGTCATTTTTCATTATGATGCTAATTACTCTGTTTATCCATTAAAATCAAATTTTGACTGTTCTTATTTGACAAACTACCAAATAAACATAGTTTATGACAACTTTGACCATGTGATGCTAAATGCTTTTAAAAAAGAACAGGTAAGTCACAGCACCGTATATTGGGAGTCATAATTTCTTAAGGAAGAACATAAACTAAAGAAGTTCATCCAGAGTCTTCTTACGTTATAGGATAGATATTTCATGCTTCCAAGAATGTTTTTAGGTTAATTGACATATATTCTGTAGATGAACACCAATAGTAGTATTTATGTTTGAAGATGACTGAAAGGTTGAGACTAAAAATTTTCTAGTTTTGACACCATATAAATGATCTATTTGTCATCTGTCTTTAATTTTGCTGTTTGGGTTAAATTTATAGTATAATACATTATAATTCATTTTATAAAAATTCTACACCATTATTCTATTTTCAGATCTTCTGAATATAGGCATGTAATTCTTTGACAATTATTTGTTATGTAACTGCAATGTTATTGGCAATAATAGTGTTAGATACTTGGGGGACTAGAGAAGGATAAAATATTTAATGTAAAAGCTTCAGAGATTATATACAAGTGAAAGAGTAGAATGTTCTTATTGAAGTGGGACTTGAAGTGTATGCTTTGAAGGATGTATTTAACTTTGCAGAAGAGAGATAGCACTCTAAAAAATGAAGAAGTGTAAATAAAAAAAAATCAGAAAAGACTCATAGAAACAGGGAGTAGGATGGTGTAACCAGGACTCAGGGATAGGAAAAATGAGGGATGTTAGTCCAAAGTTCAAAAGGTTCAGTTATGTGCAATAAGTTCTGGAGAACTTATGTACAACATGATGATTATAGTTCATGTTACTGTAGGTATAACTGAGATATGCCAAAAGAGTAGAATGTAATTATTCTCACACATACCAGAAAAGATCATTATGTGAGGTGATTGATATAATAATTAGTTTAATTTTGATTGTGGTACTTATTTCACAATGTGTATTTATGTATGTATGTGTGTATATATACACATATACCTTAAATATATGCAATTTTCATTTTCCAATTATGGCTCAATAAAAGCTAAGGAAAAAAAAACGCATGGATGTGGAATAAATACTGTTAGAGTCTAGAATGAAAGGCTGAGTTTCTCTGTTTAGAGGGTAGGCCAGAATGAAGACTTCCAGGAGCTAGAATTGATGGTCTCAAATCCACACCAGCTCTAGAACACAGAATCGAGGTCATCTGAGAAAGGGACAGTTTGGTCTGTGTGTGACACCAGGCTGCTTGCTTGTTGGTTGGCAAGAAAGTGGGTAATTCTAATCCAGTGTTCAAAACAAGTACAAGTAATAAAGATGCTACCTGTCAGCACAGGTCACGCAAAAGGCAACAAGCAGAAGTCCAGAAAGGTAAGAAATTAGTGGAGTTCCACTAGGGAAGGGGAGATCCAGTACTAGTGTGTGGGTGCATGAGATTCATAAAGGTAAACTAAGTCAGTGTGAGGTACTAGTGATCAGAAAAGATGGAAGGTTGTCATGTTACAGTGTAAGGAAGCAGCAAAACCAGTTCACATACCTCCAGCAGATTCTTGGTAGAGGTTCTCATAGATTCCTTCATTTCAAGTGTAGGATTGCTCAGCACCTGCCAAAGTAAGGACGCTGAGTCTTCAAAGATGGGAGGGATACAGGGGTTCGCAGCCAAACATGCCATTCTCCATGACTGGACTTGAGAGTAGGTTAGAGTAAGGGAAGCAAAATTGGATGTGAACACAGCTGCTGTGGTTGATGAGCCATAGGTTCTTCAGCAGGGGCACAGCCACATTGCGATGACTTTTTCCTGAAGATGTTCTGACAGTGGCATGCAAGACAATTTGAAAAGGAGATTGGGAAGGTGAGAATATTTTTTTCATAATTATAAATGTGAAGTCTTGGGGCATATTAACTTCATTTGTCAGGCAGTTTCAGACTTGTGAGGATAGAAGTTTCAGTGCAGTGGGTTGAAAGTGAGTAGGAAGTGAGCCAAGGGAATGCCTGGGCGGAAGGACAAACTGACAGGAAAGCAGTTAGACAGGAACTAATACAGTTTTTTTTTTCTTCCAAAGAGCGGGGACACTTGACCGTTTCTTTTTCCATTTGGATCCTTGAGGAAAATCACTTTTCCGCTTTTAGGACCAAGAAGAATAATTATACTTATGAACAGTTCTGCTTTTATGTCAGGAATGCATTTGATTTTGAAATTGATCAGTTTTTCCATTTTGCCTTAGCTAAGAAATTCAAAGTTAACATTATGCTTACATAAAGTGGACTTCCGTCAGCCCCCTTCCCCTTATAAGGAGGGCTCATCATGAGATCAGTTTTAGGAAGTTCCAACATGGCTTTCTGTGCAGGATCTCATAAAATATTTCTTCAGTTGCAAGACTGAATGATAGAACCTCTTAATGTGTCTTCCAACTCTAGGGTTTATGGGTGACTTATTTATGGGTGACTTGTAACTTTCAGTTGCAAATTTGTGTATCTCCTGAAGCCATGTAAAGCTTTTTAAAATATGAAATAATTAAGCAACCGCCGCCTTGGTCACTTCCTTTTAGTCCATGACTAAGTGGTCTTATTTATAGAAAGGGTGGAGTGGGTGGAAGTAAAATAATAGTCTTTGAGAAGGAAAAGAGGGTGGTTAATGCCCTTCAAAAGCTGATCGGCAACTTTGGGTTTTAAATCAACTAGAGGGAAAAAGTGCCTCACTTAGTCTCCTTGTATTCTAGAAATTCCCCAAGACTAGTGCTTTTTCATTTCTTGAATGACCTCAGAAAGAAGGAAAAGAGTCACACTGTTTGTGGTTACATTGTTTAGTGACACGACTGGTGGGTGTCCCCTTTGGGTGCTGATTTCAAGGCCACGTTCGATGGGCTGTCCCAATGTGTGGTTGTTTTTTTTTTTCCACCATACCAGGTATCTCATGAGGTTTTCAAAAAATGCCTTCTGGTCATTAGAGGTGACTGAATTAATCATATAAGCAAATTTCTTCTTTTAGATATTTTCAAAGAAAATTAGATTTTAATAACCAAAATCCCAAAGGGGTTAAAATGAAAAGAGAACCAGACTAAAATCCCAGAAAGTGGGTGTAGTTCCCCTTTGGGTGAGTTGTGTGGGTTTCATCAAGCCCCTGTGTCTTGCTAAGTCGCTGGTTTCTAGGTGCTTCATTGGAGAGTTTAGATGGGTTATCTCTAAGCATCCCGCCCAGTGCTGCCATCAGGAGTCTGTGACCTGTTTTGGCCAGAAGAGTGTCCCCTTAACCGATGACACATGTCCTTGGTGGGGGAGGGGCCACCCCCAGCTAGTGCTGCGCTGAGTGGGCTGCAAATCGCTAAAGTGCCTTGATGTACATTTCATTAAAAACCTTCCAAAGTGCTTTTTTCCAAAATATTACTAGTCACTGCAAACAATATCTGATATTTATATAGCATTTTTATATTTTTCACATCCATGTCCAATATACTGAGTTGATGGGCATAATAAACACAGTAAGTAAAAGAAAAGTAAATAAAAGCAGTTACAGTATATAAAAGACACACACCCATATCTAGGGTCGTGGTCAAATCCTAGGTAATGGCAGCTAATATGAGGTAAACCCACATTTCCGATTTTAATTTCTATGTTCTTTGTCAGTGAACAGTTTTATAAAAGTGGCACTGCCCTTGCAGTGTTACACACGTCTTAGACATGTGCCTCATTCTCTTCATCTACCACACAGGGAACATCAATGGGTATAACTCTGAAGGAGAAAAGACCATTTCAGCCACTCTACCCATTTTTGTTTTTAATTTAGTATACTAGCCCAGCAGAGAGGATTGCTGAATGTGATGACTTTTGAAAGCTGTTTGGTAATGCTATTTCTTCAGTGATTTGAAAAGCCATTGGGAAAATTCTGATTTTGTTGCGGTCCACAGAACCTGGAACCTCCTGTTGGGTGACCCTGTTCACACCCCAAGGGGCCGCACTCTGTGTTACCATCTGCAGGAGCCAGTGGTCCTGGGTGGCCCAGGCCCCTCCTCTGCCACATTAGCACAGAATCTTGGACTGGTTTCTTCTGTTTTGTGTGACTGTCACCTCCCACCAACTGGCCTGATAGTCAAGGCAAACCCCATAATAGTTGGCATGGATTGGGGGGGAAGCCTCAATGCTGGAAAGTGAGATACAGGAGAAGGACTTTGCAATTTGTAATGCCAAACACTGCCAAATCGCTGTGACCTATGCAGTCATGCTGAGTAACTTCAAATCTGCCCTTCTTACTTGGTAGCAGTGTGAACGCATACAAGTGGCCTAACGTCTCTGAACCCTAGTTAACCCATCTGGGTACTGTCGAAAATAAAAGTGCATTCAGAGGGCTGCGGGTTAAATGAGAAAGCACAGGCAAAGCTTTCAGTGTTGCGCCGGGCACGTGGGGTGGGACAGATTGAGCGGTCAATTCTCAGCCCCTCTGCCTCCCATGTAGTCTTCAGAGATTTATTAATGAGTATGTCAGAAGAAAAAAAAACATAGTCTTTTTTTTTTTTATTAGACTGACAGAGTCTAATACTGTTGAAGTATTAGGATTTGTTTTGGGAATGGCATCTGTCCCTTCAAAATGTAGTGATCGGGCCTCCCTGGTGGCCTAGGGGTTAAGTCTCAGAGCTGTTACCACTACGGTCTGAGTTTGATCCCTGTCCAGGGAGCTGACCCACATGGCACAGCAGACCTCTCCTCAGCAGTGTATTTCAGTCCATCTGCCTGTCCTACTCCCACTCTGTCTCTGGTGAATCTTCTCGCCTCCCCCCACCTCCGCACCTCTGGTCTACACCCCAGTTCCTCTACACAAAAATAAATAAAATATTAAAAAAATGAAATATAATAATCATATAGTATGGAGATAAATTATAGGCCGTGAAACATCGCATCCCTGATGGGTGGGCCTCACTGCCACCCACTAATTAATGCCTGTGGAGAAGTTATTTTGCTTTTCTAAACTTTTGTAAAATGAGGGCTAGATAATCTCTAGTGCCTCTTCCAGTTTTTTAAATAAACTTATTATTCTCATGAGCTTATTTGTATTTATAAATCCATTGTTTCTATTTATAAATTAAATTATTACAATACTTATAAATTATATATAACTATTTTAAAGTATATGCCTATATTTATGTATTTTCCTGGACATATCTCTTTATTGTGTTATCACATGCTGGGAGTTTTCTCTTAAATAGTAAACTGAGCAGCACATCCTGAAAGTCCCAGTGGAAAAAAGTTTCTCTGAGTCTGATTGGGGTATACTTTGCTAAGTATAAGGAAGTATTATTTAGTATAGTGGTTACTTTACTTAAGGAACTTGCTACCCCATAGCTTTAAAAAGAAAGTGTAGGGCCTCCGTGGTGGTGCAACGGGTTGAACACAGCACTGTGGGCCTGTCCAGAGCCACTGCAGCATGAATTGGATACCCAGGCAGGGAGGTTCCCACATGGCGCAGCAGACCTCTCCTGCCTCGCCCGCTGCACCCCTCAGCAGTGTACTTCAGTGGTTCTGCTCCCCACTCTGTCTTGGGTGAGTTCTCTTGCCACCCCACACCTCTGGCCTATACCCCAGCTTATATGCAAAAATAAATAAATCCTTAAAAAAAAATAAAAAGGAAATGTATTAAGCCCTAGTTAACTTTTCTCATGCTAGACACTGAGATGCAAGTTTTGCTAACAGTGCTTAATCGCGCGCGCACACAAACACGCGCGCATACACACACACACACCCCTTGTCAGTTAGGTGTGCTCATCTCGCGGCTGGAAACTAAGAAGTTCAGGGGTTAAGCAGCTTGACCAGGTCACATATCACTCCCAGGATAAAGATTTGGGTCTGCCTGGTCCTTAACTTCCATGGAGTCTCCACAGCATGGTCTACGTATGCAGTGGTTAAAATCAAACTAAACTTCTGTACCTTCAGTGTACCCCTAGACACCTGTAGCAGATACTGGGCAGATGAACTCTGGCCTGCTTCCTGGAGGGAAGGACTTAGCATCTATTTCACAGTATCCACCACAGGTAGCTCAGCGCTGGAACACAGAAGGCGCCCCGCCAGGAAGTGTTGAATGACGGACATCCATGATTCTAATTTATGCATTCTTTTATTCAGCAACCATTTATTATGTACTTAACTTTGAAGGAGGCATTCTAAAATGTATTCCTCGCCTTCCAGGAGATTATAATTTAGGGAGGGATATAAGGCATGCGCTTTAGTTTGTATGAAGTAGCATATTTTCTTTAAGCATGAATATTGCTATTTCAGTCTTAAAACACAGATTTGGAAATAATCAAATTGTCTTTAGTGACTTTTCATATTGCTTGACTTTAAAAAATTGGTGTTTATCTTATTTCTCAGTTCAAGAAGTTATTCTTATGTGTCTGCCGTCTGAAAAACTTAGCAACTCACTGGATTTTTTTTTTTTTTTAGTTTAATCGTGTCTGTCTATGCTAGTCTGTATTAGGCACACCTTTTGTCAATACCATGTTATAACTGTCTATGTATAAGTCAGAGTTCTCAGCAGAAACAATCAGTAAGATATAGTAGACTATATACATTCCTATATTATATAATATACATACCATATATATGTGCATATATATATGTATTTTTTTTTTCCAAGAAATTGACTCCCAGGATTATGGGGCTGGCATGTCTGAACCTGAATCTGTAGGGCAGCCTGGCATTCTGGGAATGCTTAGATAGGAGATAATGCTATAGTCTGAGGCAGAGTTGAGTCTCCCTCAGGGAAACTTTGATTTTTGTTCTTAAAATATTTCAGCAGATTGGATGAAGCCCAACCCCATTATCAAGGGTAATCTCTACTTAACGTCACATGTCTATGTGAACTTTAACCATGAAATACCTTTCACAGCAACACCTAGGGTAGTGTTTATTGGAGTAACTGGAATGTCATCTAGCCAAATTGGGACATAAAACCAATCATCACTGTCACCTTTAATGATAAGAAGAAAATCACCAAAATAACAGGATAAACAGTTTTAAATTTCTTTTGTAAAATGTAACATAAATTGTTATGTCCAGCCTTCATTAAATTTTGGGGGTCTGAAATCTCCAAGAGGAACATAGAGTTATGAGAGTTCAAAAGTAATACTTTGACTTCAATCAAGAAGGAATAAACTGTGTTTTTCCAAGGAGCATCATGGCGAACACTTCTAGGACATCTGTCTGGATAATACATGATTGCGAAGGACATTGTTTTTAAGATTTAACTTCCACCTCTTCCTGCCATTTCACAATTGCTCATTGAAGCAAACATATGCTGAAGCCATGGGTTACATCCTGGTTCATAAAATGTCTATGCATCAACTAATGTATTTCTCTGAAACCATCTTTGAATAATGTATTTTCAGTTCACATTCATGAATTCATTCTCTGAAACCAGGTGTAGATCACATTTTGCTAGGGCTTTTCTTTCCCCTCTGGCTTCTAAGTAAAAAATGTCCCTGAAACTTGAATTTCATAGCCTGTGTAACCCAAAGTAATACCAAATTTTCTGTGAATTATGGGGGTGAGGAAGCTTTACGGGCCAAGGAGTGTTGAGCTTTTATGTCACAGTTTCCACTGCTTCCTAAGTTTCTTTTCTCTGTTTCGCTCTAAACTTTGCTTATTCTTAACACCTCAACGCAGGAGCTCAGGCCCCTCCTCATCTTATTAGCAACCATAATAAAAATTTATCTCCATTTACACAAACCATTTACTAGCAGCAATAGTAAAAATTTATCTCCATTTATACAGTGCATTTGTTAGGTGAGTAAGTAGATACTACTAAGGTGGAACAACAACTGTTTGTATGTGTGCCTGGAAAATTGGATTAAAGGCAATCAGTTTAAGCAGTTTAAGCACTCAGGTAAAACAATAGATATCCACTATGTCCTATTATCTCACCACCTCCTTTCTGCCCTTATCGATCTTTTTATGGCCCTTCTTTCTTCTTTTTCCTAGTTCTTTCTTCTGCATTTATAGCTACCCTTTCCTTTGAAGAATTGTTACAGCAAGTTTCCCTCCTTTCTAACATGGAACATCTTCTTTCCCCTCCCATGCTTCTTTTGACACCTATGCCTTTGCTACCCTAAGGAAAATACTGATGTTTTATCAGATATACTATCATTTTCATAAGAGAACAATAACCTATTAAACATAAAGACTTAATGAAAAGGGTGCTTATTGCATGCAAATGATGAATGCCACCTAAAATAAGACTTTCATCCAGAAAAACATATCCAGGAAAAGAGTTTAATATTTCCTATGTCTACTAAATAAATCAAAGAAGAAATTTCTTTTTCTTTCTTCTCTTTTCTGCTACCTATAGTGACTGCTCGGTGGTTTCCTCCCTAACCCCCACATTCCCTACACAAAATCTTATAGTTAATGCTATTATTACAGTTTATTAATAGATTAATGAGATTGTCATTCATTCAGCAAATATTCATATTTATCAAGAGTAATAGAGAATCGGGCTAGTGGCACAGCGGTTAAGCACTGTGCTGTGGAGCTGTCGGTATCGGTGACGAGAGTTTGATGCCAGGCCAGGGAGATTCCCACATGGTGTGGCAGACCTCTCCTACCTCACCTGCTGCTCCCCTTAGCAGTATGTTTCTGGCAATCTGCCTGTTCTGCTCCCCACTCTGTCTCTGGTGAACCCTCTCGCCATCCCACGCCTCTGGCCTGTACCCCAGCTTGTATGCATAAATAAAGAAAAGAGTAATAGAGAATAGAGATGCAAACATAAGTAAGTGTTTTGCTTTCAAGGATATTCCAGTCCAGTAATTATCATTGAAATAAGTCATACAAAGGCAACTCGTCAGTGATATCATTAGCCTGTGTTTTGAGTAAAGGGGGACTGGGATACAAAAGAAAGACTAGACAATTTTTCACTGATGATGTTTGGGTGTCAGTCACACAAATAATTTTGAAAACAAACAAAAAAAACTCTTAAATACTCTGAAGGTGGACTCTCCTGCTGGGGAAATGGAAAATGGTTTCAATGGTTGGAATTAGGTAGGTGACTATTGGTTAAGGGGAGATAGAGCTGGAGAGAAAAGTGAGAAATGATAGAAAGATGCAATAAAGATGAAGGAAAAGTGAAAGAGAAGATCCATTTTCTCAATTTAATCTACCGCCACACATTCAAATTACTAGCAGCAATTTTCTCTGTAGCATCTAGTGGAATTTCGCTACTTTCCGGTTTTGAAGATAATAGCTCCCCAATAGCTCGCTGACAGAGTAGGAGATAATGAGTGGTGTAGAAGTTGCAGATCAGCAAATTGGCTACTAGTGGATGTTATGTGGATTCAGGACAAGGTAATTTACCTGCTGCTGGTGTGCAAGAGTCCTTCTCTGGGTCCACAGCAAAGGCTTCGTAACTTATTGTTCAATAAAACATTCATATAGTGTTTTGGTGCTTTCTGTTTCACCTTGAGAACGTATAGATTTGCTACTAATGTACAATTATGTACATGACAACACATTTAGTGAAAACACAGACCATTCTGCAGCATTACATTACTGAAGTATTAACCAAATATTACAATATACCAGCTTATTGCTAGGTAGTATGTGCCAGCTTTAGTTGGGGAGAGAGCCCAGGGCTCTTTATAAACTCTCAGAGGCAGGCTCCATTATACTAGCCCATGACTTGGTGATTTTATTACTTGGGTCTTCAATGGTAAATCATTTAATCTTTTTCATTGGGGTTTTAAAATCTACAAATAGGAAGAGTAAATTGGGTAACCTCTTAATTCCTCGCTAGATCTGCTATTCTGTGACTGCAGATAGTGGAATTCAATAGTGTGGGGGTTTGATGAGAGAACTCTTACTAGCCAGAAAGTCCGCTTACATTTCTTTCCTACTGAATGATTCCTCCAGACATTATTGGAGTGGAATAGACATTTAATAGGCTATTGGTGGTGAGTTATGCTCTTTCTGGATGGTCAGGCATCTTCAGTGATTTTTGCAGATATTAGCCAGATTTGGACTCCAGGGCATTAAATGAAAATGGTCCATTTGCCAGACATTTTTTAATGATACAGCTAAAAGCATGAATTTTGCTTTTAGGGCATGTTAGGAAAATTGTCTTAGGCATTTTCCTGGAATAAAAGTGAACTGCTATAATTGGAATAATTTTTTTGTGGTAATGATGTTATATAGGCTGGGGCTTATGTTCCTTTTGATAAGTGGAGGGGTAAAAACTAAACAAGGCCAAGGAGATTCATGTTTGGAAGAGAATCTAGTGGAGATACCATCCATCCCACCTCAGAATATGGATAGGCAAGTATCCAAGGGAGAGAAACAAACCACAGGTGACAGAAAGATCAAATCCTAAGAAGCAGGAAAAATGTAACAGGGACTGCTGGATTCTGACCACAGGAAGAGTCACAAAAATCTCCCTTTGTCTGATTTCTAAGGAGCTTGTCTGAAAGGGAACTGAATGCTGGAAGGCCCCTTAGTTTCCAGTTTTAGTGAGAAAGAAAATCTGTTGTATTGCATATAGTTCATGCAGAAAAGAAGGAAAATCAGAGAAAGGAGAGAAGGCTATCTCAGGGGGAGGGGCTTGCAGCTAACATTTTTGTTGGCTTTTTAAAATATAAAGTGTCTAGCATGTGGCCACATGTATGTCACCGAGGAGGGTAGATGATGTAGGGACATGACTTGTAAAAATGAAAATAGTGATTTTAATGAAGAAACTAAAACAAATTGGTGGCATGTTTAGAAAACTCCAAGTTCCTACCCTTTTTGGATCATGGTGCACATTAAAAACGAAAAGATAAAATTTGTCCTTAGTACTGTGGTAAGTGCTTGAAAATGTCCATTGTCAGGACTGACTGAGCAGTTGTGGGATGCTAGTTGCCCCAAACCCAAGCTGCTCAGATCAGAGGACTAAGGAATTAAATATCTTTGTTCACCTGAAATTTAAATACAAAAATCATAGTAAATATAAGACTGCATTAACCTCATTAATACTTTAAACCATAAAATGTATAGAAGAAAATATAGGCAAAACTCTACATGACATACATCTCAGCAAAATCTTCAAAGTCTCATCCCTCAAAGCGAAGGAAGTGAAAGACAAGATAAACAGATGGGATTACATCAAAATAAGAAGCTTCTGTACAGCAAAAGAGACATTAACCAAAACTAACAGACACCCTACCAACTGGGAAAA
>PVIJ01018706.1:0-25660 GCA_004024925.1 Scalopus aquaticus
GGTGGGAGTGGGGAGCGCGCCCCGGACGGCGCGGGGAGGAGGGGGCACGGGGTCCTAGCGGTTCCTGGGCGCGCTCTCCGTCGCCTGCTGCGTCCGGAGAGGGCCTCCGGGCCCCACCGGAGGGAGTTGGGAGGCGGGCGCTTTTCTCCTTCGTCCTGTCCCCGAGTGCGTGAACCCTCCTCCGCCCTTCCCTCTGTGGCTGTGGACCCTCCTCCTGCGGCTCCCTTCCGTCTGTCGGTCTGTCTGAGGACCTCCCTTCCGTCTGGGTGTGTGTCAGCCCCCAGCAGACTTCCTCCGGTTCTGCTCAGGTCGACCCCTCCGCCCGGTTCTGTGCCTCAGGCTCTCCCGCTCGGCTTCGCTTCGGTCTGTTTTCCTGTCTCTGGGCCCCCCATTTTCTTTGTCTCTGGACACCCCCCCCCCACGCATACACAGTTTCCTCTGTCTGTGGACTCCATACTCTCCTCTGTGTCTCTGGAACCCCCAGGCTTATCCCCTCTATTTGTTTCCTACTCCCCACTCCTCCGTTCTTTTTCTGCTTCAGGCCCCTTCTTTACTGAGGATGCGCCTCACCCCCCTCCGCAGTGCCCATGGCAGTCCTCTGCGTTCTACTAGCCTCGTTCTTCCAGCTGACCCCCTCGCTACCTCTTGTCTGTCAGTGATTTCTTCCCCAAATTATCAGGATCTTCTCACCGGCTTGACCTCAGGTTTTGGGAGTTCTCTGTAGCCTAGTCTGTGTTGCTTTCTACTGCCCCTACACCTTCCCCCTCCTCCCATCCTGCCTCTAAGCTCTTCTCACATCCCTTTTTCTCTCTTCCTCCAGCCACCCTGACGTGCTTCTAGGGACAGCGGAGGATTTGGGGACCAGCGAACACCCCCAGGGCACGAGAAGAGCCTCTGCCACTTGCCCTGCCTCACCCTGCCTCACACCAGGCCCAGCCGCCCCGGCCCCCAGCTGCATCAAGTGGAGGAGGAGGAGGCGGAGGAGGGTGGCACCATGGGCCTGGGCCGTGCCCTCCATGCCCGGGGGATGAAGACGCTGCTGCCATGGACAGCCCGTGCCAGCCGCAGCCCCTGAGTCAGGCTCAACCTCAGTTGCCGGGTTCTGTGTCAGAGCCTTTGGAGACTAACCGGGCCGGGATGGGGGTGGAGAGCTACCTGCCCTGTCCCCTGCTGCCCTCCTACCACCGTCCAGGAGTGCCTGGTGAGGCCTCGGCTGGGAGTGGAGCCCCCAGAGGCACAGCTACTTCTGCCACAGCCAGCCCCCTTCGGGACGGCTTCGGTGGGCAGGATGGTGGTGAGCTGTGGCCACTGCAGAGTGAGGGCGCCGCAGCACTGGTCACCAAGGGGTGTCAGCGACTGGCAGCTCAGGGTGCCCGGCCTGAGGCCCCCAAACGGAAATGGGCAGAGGATGGGGGAGATGCCCCTGCACCCAGCAAGCGGCCCTGGGCCAGGCAGGAGAGCCAGGAGGCAGAGGCAGAGAGGGAGGGCGGCATGGGCTGCAGCAGTGGCAGTGGCGAGGCTGGCGGTGGGCAGAGAGAGGAGATGCCGCCCTCTGCCCCTGAGCGCCTGGCCCTGGACTATATTGTGCCCTGCATGCGGTACTACGGCATCTGCGTCAAGGACGCCTTCCTGGGGGCCGCCCTGGGTGGCCGCGTGCTGGCCGAGGTGGAGGCCCTGAAGCGGGATGGGCGGCTGCGGGATGGGCAGCTAGTGAGCCAGAGGGCCATCCCGCCGCGCAGCATCCGTGGGGACCAGATTGCCTGGGTGGAAGGCCACGAGCCGGGCTGCCGAAGCATCGGTGCCCTCATGGCCCACGTGGACGCGGTGATCCGGCACTGCGCCGGCCGACTGGGCGCCTACGTCATCAACGGGCGCACCAAGGTACGCTTGGCGGGGGGGAGGGGGGCTGGGAAGGGCTGCCCAGCGCTTTTGGTTGCCTGGTGCTCTCAGCGTGAGAGTTTGGAGCCTCCCCCAGGGGCTTAGACAGCACCAGTGGAGGCAGGCCCCTGTGGGACTCGGGGGCCGGTGTGCTGCTCCCCGGGCCTTAGGTTGTGTACCTCTCAGTCTGGGCTCTAACCTGTAGTCACGGTGGTTTCTGATCTTGCCAGGGGCCCTCTCAGAGGACCTGAGCAGAGGTGCCAACACCCGCACGTTGACCGCGGTGGGGTTTCTGAGCCCCTGACGTGTCTTCATGGGCTCTGCACCAAGAACCGTCAATGTAGACAGCCCCAGGTTTCTGCCGCTGCCTGTCCGCGGTGCTTGGCTTTCCCCATCTTAGCGTTCCTCTTGCGCCCTCCTGTCCTCCATCCCGGTCTGCCGGCCTGCGCGTCTAGGCCATCCTGCCCCCACAGGCCATCCTGCCCCCACCTGCCTCTGGTCTTCATTCTGTCTCCCAGGCACGGGAACCGGGAAGCTGGAGGAGGGTGGCAGCGGTGAGGCCAGTGCCAGGCTGAGGGAGGAGGTGCTGCTGCCCGCTGTGTCTGGTGCAGCGCTGCTTTGTGCCCGCGGGCAGCTCAGGTGTCTGCATCAAGGACGGCTTGGCGCTGCTCTGTGGCCGCCCTGGGGGAGTTCCTGTCCTGGTCCCTGCCCCCCGCCCCCCACCCTTCCTGTCCAGTTGCGTCATCAGTTCATCCCTTGACCCGTTGCCTTTCTCTTCTTGGTCATTTTTTCTTGGTTTAAAGTAGCAGGTGTTAATCTTGTGGGAACCTGGGCCTTTTTGAGAATCAGCCAGAAGTCACAGCCCCTCTCTCAAGCAAAACCCTCATTTGATTGGAATTTACTGGCAGTTGTCAGGGTCTCAGGGGCCTCTGCCTCCCCATGCAGGAACCTTGGATCAGGAGCCCCGCACAAGACAGTGGTACCAGGGTGTCTCCAGCCTGCTGACAAGCAGCGCAGATTATCTTCACGGAGGATATGAGGGCCTGACCTGGAGTCCAGGGCTTGGTGTCGCTCGGATACCACTGTGGGGAGTGCCCACTGCAACATCAGTGATGCCTGCTTGCTGGCAAGGGCTGGGTTCTGCCCTGTGGGTAGGAGGCTGTGCTCCCCACAGCCCCTTCCCCCTGCCCTTGGATCCATCTTGGGTTTGGCCTCTGTGCAACTTCCCTCTCAGGCTGGAGCTGGCTCGGGGACCAGGGCTCCCCCGGGGCCCAGGCCAGTATCCTCCCCACCCGAGCTGGAACTTGTCCTGCTTCCCTTGATAGCGAGAGCAGAGGCAGCCCCTCCCTGGCTTGGCCCCTCCGGGCTCGCCTCCTGCCTCTTCCCAGGCTGTAGAGCTCCGTGGGAGTTTCCCTGGCCACAGGGTGCTAAGACCTTCCCCAGGATTCCTGTCATCTCTGGAGGGCGGTGGTGGGGTGGTGGAGACACAGGGGTCGTAGCCTGGGGCAGGGCAGAGTAGGGAGACACCTTGTAGAAGGGGAAGTAGCCGGAGCAGATCTCTTTCCTTGTGGTGCCTCTGGCTTCCACTTTGGATGTGGTTGGGGACCGGGCCTCGGCTGGGGTGAGGGTTACTGCTATCTCCTAGCTCTGGGTGACCTCTGTTGCCCTGAGAGGTAAGAACAAGCCAAGCTGGATGGGGAAGGGGCAAGGAGCCAGCCCAGTCAGAGTTCCTCTCAGCCCATATCCTGCTCCAGGGAGACAGCGACTCCAGGCTTCCCTGCCTTCAAAAGGTGACATCTGGGCTCCCTTCCCAGGCTCTGGAGTAGACAGAGTGGGGTCCTAAGGTGGGTGGCCGCGGGGGCTGGGGGGGAGGTTCGTGCATCGCCAGTGCGGCCAGGGCTCCTTGGTGGTTCCTGAGCTCGTCCTGAGCTCGCGCCTCTTCTGCCTCCCTCCTCTCCCCCACACCTGTGCTCACTGACCTGCAGCTGGGGGAGTCTGCTCCCCTTGGCATGTGACCCCCCACAGGGCACCCCAGGGAGGGCCTGGCTGTCTCTGTTTGCCCCTTTAAGAGCAGCTTGGAGGTGGGGTCTGCTGTCATGGCTTAGTTCCCGGCTTCTGCCTTGGGAGAGTAGTGTGCTGGGGGTGGGGGGGAGCTGAGGGGCTTGTTGTCCCCTATAGCCCTTCACTCTCAAATCTCCTGGCTCCGATCCCAGCTTCCCTTTCCCTGGGGGGGGGGGAGGCTGAGGAGCAATTTGTCGCTTGCTCTGCCTGTTGGCCCTGAGAGCTGAGGCTCTCCCTCGGGTCGGGAAGGGGGTGTTCCCCCTCTCCTCCACCCCAGCCGGTGGTGTGTAGGATGGGGACAGGTAGGACCTGAAGGGCCTTAAGCACTGTGGGGGGCCCTGTGTGAGGGTGCCCCAACAGGACAGAGCAGAGGCCTTGAGACCCAGGGAATTGCTTTCATTTAGCAGCTGCCTGGGCGCTGGGGGGATGGACTGGCCCCAGGGGCTTTCGTGGAGCTGCCTGGGCCGGGACTAGTAAACAGGTGTCTGCTGGTTTCCTGGGAGAGGGAGGAGTGGAAAACCCCCTCAGGTGCCTTCGGCTGGCTACTCGCTGTCACCCTTGACCAGAGACCTACAGGGGGAATGTCCCAGGCGGGTGCAAGGCCTTGAGGTGGGGCTGAGCTCGGCCTGTTGGGAAAATCAGGAGCCTGCGGCAGACTCCCGCAGGGACACGGGATGGGGTTGGTGGCCTTGGAGGCTGCGGTTGGCATTGTGTTTCCTCAGGATGCCGTGGGGACTGAGCAGTGAGAGCGGAGGAGTGGTCTCCGGCCGCCGTTGGAAGCAGTTACCCACCGTCATGCAGAACCAGTGACATCTCTGCTGGGGCTCTAGCTGGCGAGGGCTCCCCTGTCCCTAGCTCGTGGCCCACAGCCACATTTTTTCTTCAGAGGCTGGCCTGTCTGCAGGGAGCGAGCTGCGCAGAGGAGCTTCCCTCCCTCTGGCCCCTGGGGTTTCAGGGACCAGGGCTTTGCCCTGTGTTGCCACAGGGAAGTGTCTCCGTTGGGCGACCTTACCTGGCGGCTGCCTCTTGGCTGCTTGCCCAGGGTGGTGCTGCAGGGGCTAGGTGCCCGTGTTTGGTGCAGCAAGGTTTACAGCCGGGGAGCCGGGGGTGGCGCGCTGCGAGGAGTCTGTCGGCCGGACCTAGAGTGCTCGGCGAGGCTCCTTCTTTGGCCGCAAAGGCTGATGTGAGGTCGGAATGTTGATGTTTTGCCAGGCTGTGCCCAGATGCAGCTTGGTGGCCAGCAGCATCTGGCCTTGCCTCAGTGTGGGTCAAGGGGTCTTGACCCCTTGTGGGTCCCAGCTGGGGGGGAGCTGTGGGGTCTTCATGCCAGTTCTCCCGGTGGCTGTGAACAGCGGGTAGGACAGGCGCCATTTCAGCCGGTGCTTTGGGTCTGTGCTGCGGCAGATCCACGCGGGGCGCCTTCCCGGGTACCTGTTTCTTGTTCGGGCCCCTCCGCCCCCTGTGAATAGCTGTCAGGAGGGTCCATTTCAGGGGTGAGGGGCTTGGGGTGGGGAGCCCAGTTCCCTGCGGCGCCATAGCATGTGCAGCAGCGCTGAGATGGACCCGGGTTGGGCTGCAGGAAGGCCTGGGCCCTTCCTCACGCCACATCCGCCTTTGCGGTCGTCGGGGCTGACCAGGGGGGCTGCTGCTGTCGGGAGCAGGAGGCACGCCCTAGTGTAGACCTGTACACAGAAGCCAAGACCTGGAATGAGGCACTGAGGGGACCCCTAGAGTTGTGTTCACAGAGAGGTAGATCCTCTGCTGTACCTAGAGGTGTTTATTGGCTCCACATTGCAGATGGGGCAGTTGATGGCCTGTCCAAGGCTTCAGTCACAGCACAGTGTCTGTGGAGTTGGGATTAGAACTCAGTCTGTCCACACCGCAGCTCTCGGTGCCTGTTTCAGTGTGTATGAGACACGTTGGGGTTGAGCGGGGAGCCTCTCTAGACCAGGGCAGTGCTTCTCAACATTGCTGCTCGGAAGCATCACCTGGGCGAGCCTTTGAAAACTCCCGACTCCACCCAGACCTAGCACACAGCCCTCTGGGTGCGCCAGGGTTTCAGCGTTGGGTGAGTCCACCGAGGGCGAGCGCCCCGTGTGCGCCCCGTGTGCGCCGGCGGGGGTTCCCGTCGGCCTCATGCTACCGAAACTTCCGAGGTGGGACTGGGCTCCCTTTAAAAATCAAACCCTTAGGGCCTCCCTGGTGGCGCAGCGGTTGAGCGCTGCGCTGTGGAGCTGTCAGCAGCGGCGACGCGAGTTCGACGCCCGGCCAGGGAGAATCCCACATGGTGTGGCAGACCTCTCCTGCCTCGCCCGCTGCTCCCCTCAGCAATGTACTTCTGATCTGCCTGTTCTGCTCCCCACTCTGTCTCTGATGAACCCTCTTGCCGCCCCGCGCCTCTGGCCTGTACCCCAGCTTGTATGTATAAATAAAATAAAATCTTAAAAAAAAAAAATCAAACCCTCAGTTACTCGTTGAGCCCCGCTGGGTGCCAGGCTCTGGGGGTGTGCACGCGGGGAGTGGGCTTTTGCGATCCAGGAGCTGAGGTTTCTGGAGGCTGGGACCTTGTTGAAGAGAGGAAGCCTGGAACCCGAGCCCGTGCAGCCCAGGACACTGGAGGATTCGGGTGGGGTTTGTGGGGAGGAAGAACAAGCAAACCTACCTCCTTCCTTCTCTACTAGGCCATGGTGGCTTGTTACCCAGGCAACGGGCTGGGCTACGTGAGGCACGTTGACAATCCCCATGGCGATGGACGCTGCATCACCTGTATCTATTACCTGAATCAGAACTGGGACGTCAAGGTAGGGTTGTGGGCGGGGCCGCATCCGCTCCATCGCCCACTGCCGGCCAGCTTCTGGCATTGTCCGGGCCCTCTTCATCCCACTGGGGGAGGAGGGTACAGTGTGCCAGCTGCTCTTCCTGGGAAGTGGCACCTCCTC
Source organism: Scalopus aquaticus (assembly GCA_004024925.1). Lineage (NCBI taxonomy): Eukaryota > Metazoa > Chordata > Mammalia > Eulipotyphla > Talpidae > Scalopus > Scalopus aquaticus. The sequence goes on from PVIJ01018706.1 coordinate 6,879, forward strand.
TCCTGCTGGCTGTTGCAGTGGCTCCCCCTCTTTGGGGAATGGTGCCGCCTGGTCCGCCCCCACGCTAGTGAACACTCCCCCGTCCCTGTCTTTAGTAGCTTGCTGCCCGTCTCCACGGGGCACTCGGACTCTGGGCTGTCGTTCAGTTTAACAGCCTGAGTGGTGGGGGGAGTGATGTTGGCAGCCTACCCCCCTGGTGGGCTCCCCGGGGTGGGCTGCTCCAGGCAGGACCCGCCCTGCCCCGCCTCATCCTGCGCCCTGCCCTTGCCCAGGTGCATGGCGGCCTGCTGCAGATCTTCCCCGAGGGCCGGCCCGTGGTCGCCAACATCGAGCCGCTCTTTGACCGGCTGCTCATTTTCTGGTCTGACCGGCGGAATCCCCATGAGGTGAAGCCAGCCTATGCCACCAGGTAGGACCAGACTTCTGAGGATGCGCCCAGGTGCTCCCCTGATACCAGCAAAGAGTCTTGCCAGGGCCTCCCCCTGGAGTGACTAAGGAGCGATGGTGTGCCGGGGGGCGGGTGGGGGCGCGGTGGGAGCCGAAGGGTTGGTGCTGGTGTCGCTGGGGCTGTGATGGCGGCGTGAAGGGAAGTGATCGCTGACTGCCCTCTGGGCTGCTCTGGCCCCCAGGTATGCCATCACTGTCTGGTATTTTGATGCCAAGGAGCGAGCAGCAGCCAAAGACAAGTACCAGCTAGGTACCTACTTCCCCAGCCGTTGTCCCCTTCCCCGCGTCCTTCCATTCCACTGCTTCGTCCACCGCACTAGTCCCACACCAAGTCCTGTGTCTGTAGGTGGCAGCGTCTTTCCTTTTTTAATATAATAAGCCTGCCCTTTGGATGTTCAAAGAAAAATCCTGCCACTCGTTTTCCTCATCTTTGCCCACCTGCTACTGTGCTGGAGCCCCGCATCAGCCCCTCCTGCCTTCCCGGGTTTTCCTTGGCCTCTTTGTCCCGTCCCTGATACACCTCACGGTCTTGTCCCTCTCTCTCCTCAGCGTCCGGACAGAAGGGTGTCCAAGTACCTGTGTCGCAGCCGACTACGCCCACCTAGAGGCCAGCCCCAAAGCTGCATGGACGACAGCTTGCCCGGACCGGGAGCGCCCTGGGCCCTGTGCTGCCGAGCCAGCCGCCCACCTCGGTGCCTGCTCCTTCCCCGCCGCCACTGCTGCTTCCGACTTTGCCTCTGTCCTGCCTGGTGTGGGGGGCTCTGTCCGTCACTGAGGACCAGGGAGGAGCAGAGAGACCCCTGCTGCCCTGTGGGGGGACTGGGGTGGTGACCTGGGTAGGTACCAGCATTGGGGGGCTGTCATTCCTGGAGCTTGGGGCTTATGTTGTGCCCTGGCTGGCCGTGCCCCTGCCAGGTGTGGTGAGCTGGAAGGAGGCACTGCCACCTCCCACCAGGATGCAGGATTTGGGGTTGGGGTGAGTCATGGCCTCTTGCTGGCAAAGGTTTGTGGGGGGGGTCTCCCCCCACTCCTCCAGCCTGGAATGTGAAATGACTCCCCAAACCCTTTGGCCATGGCACCTTTTGGGCTGGGTTGCCGCGCTTGGGCGGATAAAAGGTGCCGGGATGCGCACGGGTGTGGAAGTCCTGTCAGCCAAGAAAAATAAAAGTACCTCAGAGCTGCACACATTTGACTCCCCTCCCTCTCCTTGGTAAGGAGACCCCTCCAGCTGCTGTTCAGGGGTCTTTATTCACCAAAGGGGTAAGGTGTCGGAAAGCTAGTGGGTGGACAGGGACCGAGCCTGATCTCAGCGGGCCACCATCTGGAGCTGGAAGGCCGGGGGGATGTTGCCCAGGCCGGTGCACTGCGGGGTGAGATCGATGTGGGCAGGACTCCCCACTGGAAGCAGGTGGAAACGCTGAAGAATGGCGGTGAAGAAGAGGAAGATCTCCGAGCGCGCCAGGCCTGCACCCAGGCACATCCGCTTTCCTGGGTATAGGGGTGCAGGGTAAGAAGCGCTGGTGCTCCGGGGCCTGTCTGGGCTGGTGCCCTCCCACCCTGGCCCAGACCTGGAGCAAAGGGCATGAAGGCATCTTTGCTCTGGAACTGGCCCTTGTCATCCAGGAAGTTGGTGGGGTTGAAGCAGTCTGGGCTCTTGAATTGGGTGGGGTCCCGGTGTGCCGACACTAGCAGAGGAATCACAGCAGTGCCCTGGGGAGATGTGCAAGGATTACCTACTGACTTGATGAGGCTGCCTTTCACTCCCCCCTCCATATCCCGCCCCCAAAGGTGGGCCTTTTTCCTTCACTACAAAACTCTGCTGGTAGCAGGTAAGGGTAACGCACCTTGCACCCCTCTTGCGCCCCCCACCCCCATGCAGAAAACAGGCTCTGTGGACTCGCCAGGACCTTGGGTAGGAAGTGGCCATGCAGGTTGGCATCGCGGGTGAGGGCACGTGGCAGCCCTAGTGGAACGACGCTGATGAAGCGCTGGATCTCGTGCAGCACGGCGTTGGTGTAGGGCAGGCGCGCACGGTCCTCCAGGCTTGGCGTGTGCATCCTACCTACCACGGTGTCCAGCTCCGCCTGCATTTTGGCTGGGGGCACCAGGGAGGTGAGCCGAGCCTGGCCTGCCCCCAGCCCCCTCACCGCAGGTTCTTCGCTCGCAGACCTGCCACCTCTGGGTACTTGAGCAGGATGAGAAGCCCGTAGCGTAGGGTGGTGCTTGTCGTTTCCGTGCCGCCAAAGAAAAGGTTGTGCGTGGTCATCACCAAGGTCTCCTCCTGGAAATGGCTCTCTGGGTCCTTCCGCTCCTGTAGGCAGGGGACACACTTGCTGCTGCAATCAGGCGCCTGCTGGTGGGCAGCGTGGTAGTTTAGAGCAGCAGGAGCCTGCACCTTATCCATCTGGTCGAGGAAGCAATCGATGAAATCCCTGTGCTTCCCAGCTCTTCGGGTGTGTCGGTGCCGCTGGATTTGCTCAGAGATGAAGACCCGCAGCTCCGCGAAGTTTCGGAAGATTCGGTGGTGCGGGCCGGGGAGCCAGTCCAGGAGGGAGGGGAAAATGTTGTACATCTGGGGGGACAGGACCTCAATAGGACCTTCGACAAGATCATTAGCTTCTGCATGGGGAGACTGGGTCAGGACTTCGATGTTAGATGTCCTCCAACTCTTCCGGAGTGTAAGATCACCCCAATGATCCAGTATAGATAGGTCTGTGAACTCGGGGTGTCATACACTGGGTGCACAAGGGAGGGATTGGGCCTGCCTGCTCACCTCGCCCCACCTGGAACTCATGATGCGGAAGTTGTCATGAAAGAGGTCCAGGAGCCGCAGAAACTCTGGGTCCTCGTAGCCGTAGCGTCTCCCGAAGACCACGGAGCATATAACATTAGAGACAGCGTTATCCAGGAGCCGCCTGGGGTCGAATGGGGCTCCTGGCCGTGGAAACAGAACGAGATTATAAGGAACCCCCAGCCAGCTTGCTCTTTACGGGCGTCTTCCCACCCAAATGCCTTCCCCAGCCCCTTCTTGACCGTCCATTAGGCACACCCACACTAGGTCCAGCTCCTTTCCCCCCCAGGCCGCACCAGAGGTGGCTTGAAATTCGCTCAGCAGACAAGTCGCCTCCTCGTGGACGCGCTCCTCGATGGTCCGCGTTCCCAAGCCGAACTCCTTAAGCGCTCCAATTGCAAAATTGCGCAGCGTCCGCCAGCGCGGTCCATTGGAAAACAGGATGCCTGGGGTGGGCCAGTGAAGGGGGCGGGTGGGGGGCTGGCCACGCCCCGTCCCAGAAGCCGCGTTCCTCGCCACCCTTCCCTCGGCTTCTTTTCCCGATCTCGTCGTGGCCACCCAAGCGTCTCGGGCCCATTCCCACAGTGGTCCCACCGGCGCATGTCCCGATCTCTGACCAGCGCTGCTCTCTTCGGCTTTGACTCAGGCTCGTCTCTCCTATTGGCTGCTCGAGGCCCTATCCTTTAGCTCGGCCCCACCCTCTCCACCTAGTTGGGCCTTAGCGACGGGGCTTTGCGGTTAGTCCCGCCCATTTTCCCCGGCCCCGCCCACAGAGCCCAAACTGGGTCCCGAGAAGGGCTCTTCCGGTGCCGAGCCTCACCGTTTCCGCGCGTGAAGCGTTCGAAGACTGCCATGGTCCCACGGCCGGAAAAGCTGTCTGCCTGCAGCACTAACGCGTCCCGCAGCGCCGCGTAGCCGCACAGCACCACTGCAGGGCGTGGGCCCAGCCATACCGTGAACACCGGGCCCCAGCGGCCTGAGAGCTACGGACGCGAGGGGACGCTCAGCGAGTCCAGGTCGAGGCTCCTTCCCGCCCCCTCCCGCCCCCGAGATCCCAATGCTCCCGCCCCACGCCCCTCCTCCTCCAACCCAGGCGTCCCCGGGCCCTGATTCCAGGCCCAGCAATTCAGATCCCCAGCTCTTTCCTCCCTCAGACCCAGGAGCCCTGGTCCCCAGTGTCCTCTTCCCTCAGGATCTAGAAGTCCAGGTCCCTCAGACCCGCGCACGCTTAGAACTAGGGGTCTGGGCCCTCAGTGCTCAGCTTGCCCCAGGAGAGCAATGCCTCCCCTCCCCTTCCTCCGTCCCAGGCTCCTCCCTGGTCAGGACTCAGGAATTGGAGGGTGGGAGCGCAACGCCTCCGTGAAGCCGGAGCTCTGGCCCACTGCCCCTCTTCTCTCGAGATCTTATTTCCACCCCAGTCTCCTCTTTCCTCACAACTAGTTATCCAGAGCCCTAGCTTCCGTGTCGCCGTCTTCTTCCTTCCTGGAACTCAGGGGTTCGGCCCCTCAATCTTCCTCAGAATTCACGCGGTCCCAGCCCTCAGCTCTGTCTTCATTCCGACAACCAGGAGTTGCAGCCCCCAGACCCATCTCCACAAATCCATAATTCCGTCCCCATCCACTGCCGGGACTACCTCCATGAGCGCACGGTCCAGGCGTCCGGACTCCAGTTGCAGCAAGTTCCCCAGCAGCGGGAGTGGCTTGGGTCCTGGGGGTAGGGACCCCTGTGTCGGCAAGCCCAGCGCCCCCCAGTGCCGACTGGCTAGCGCCAGCAGCAGGAGCAGCAGCAGCAGCGCGAAGATTCCCGTGATCATCATGCCCTGGATTCTCCAGGCCTCTCCCCTTCACCTGTATTTGAGTCCCTTGGGGTCTTGGGCGGGGCAGGGGCGGAGACCCAAGTGGGAGGGGTGGCCACCTGGGGCCTGCTCACTTCGCTGATTCCCCAGCCCAAGGTCTCCACCCCAGCTCCCTGCCCCAGCGCGGCTGTACCAGGCTCCCCCTGGCTTCTCCCCACCTGTTGCAGCCTGCCCTATTTGGCAGCTTTCATGCACCGGCATTTTTGTGTCAGTACGTCTGGGTAACAGGTGCACCCTTGGGCCCATTTTACTTCTGCTGCAGGTGTGCATTTCTGAATCCCCTGGACATTTCTGGACCCGTGACTCTTGAATACTATACCCCAAACTTCTGATTCCTAAATACGCTTCTACAGTCATCGCTGGAGCATGCCCATTAGCCAGGTATGCTTGGGGGCCAGGCCAGTAGTTCCTGGGAACTCATGCCTGAGCCCTGGGCACTTCTGTGCCACTGTATGGGAGCCCTATGTGCTGTCACCAGTGTCCCCAATGCTTGCTCAACACCCTGGCCTCCTGGCGAGTCTCCATGCTTATTCTTATAACTCCTGGGTGTCCCCCACATGCTGACTCCCCAAACTTATGCCCTGCCCTGAACACCTGCCATTTCTGTCTGCAGTATTCTGGCTCCTACATACCCCCAAGAGTCCTGTGCCCATGCTGCCACACCCCCTTGCCTCCAGTCCCTCAAGCACCTTGGTGGGTACCCCCACCTGAGGCCAGGCAAACATCCCTTGCTCTGGCTGACCTGGAGGAGGCACGTGCTGGAGTGAGGGGCAGACCCAGGCGTGGGCAGGTCAGGGCTGGGGATGTGGCCGTCAGTACTCGGAACAGAAGGCTGAGGAAGCGGCCACCTCCTGCCCAGCCCCGTCTTGCCCGGTCCAGTCTTCTGCCAAGTACCTCACCTGGGGAGAGAGAGGGGGCTTCTCTCAGGCGATGTCTCAGGGTCTCTGTTTCTCTTCAGCTTTACCTCCTCTCTGTGTGTCTGTTCCACTGTTCATTTCACTGTTTCTTTCTCCCCATTTCTTTATTTTTTGCTTCTTCTCTATCTCTGTTTTACTTTCAGTGTCTGCCTCTATTGTTTATTTTCTGTCTTGCTGTTTCTTTTCAATGTCTGTCTTTTCCTCCCTGAATCTCTCCTAGTTTGTCTTTACCCTAATCTCCTTGTGTTTGTTTCCCTCTCTCTGTTTCTATCTTTCTCTGGCTCTGTCATCGGTCTCCCTATGGGTCAGCCTTTCTCTGTCCAGCAGCCTGGTGATAGTAGAGGTCACGGCCAGAGCTCCTGCTCAGAGGCACTGGTGTGTGTGTGTGTGTGTGTGTGTGTGTGTGTGTGTGTTGGCTGGAGAACCCCCTTTCTGCCTCATCCCACTATTAGTCCTCTTTTTACTAGGATCTCTTCAAGAGCAGGCATTTGTCTTGTTCCTTTCTGCTGTATCTCCAGCACCTAAAACAGTGCTCGGTGCACAAGGGCACTCAGTAAATATTTGTAGAATGCATGCATGACTTTCTTCATCCTGGTTTTTTGTTCCCCTTTCTTTCTCAGGACTTCTGAGTCTCTCCTTTTTTCTCTCCACCTCTGCTTCCCAGGCTGGGCCCTGGGGCAGACTCTGTTGTTGGCTTGTGGTGGGAATGGCTTGGGGATTAAGGAGGCAACACCCCAAATGGGGATCACCTATAAGCCTCACGGAGTTGTCCCTACATCAGCAGAGCATGTCCCAGCTTCTGGATGGCCTTGGGGAGACCCGGATCAGGGTAGGGCTCCCACGCCACCTCCACCCAGGGCTATAGGGCAGCCTGATTCTGGCCTGATTCTGGTTTAATGAAACTTGAGATGACTGGCCATGGAGAAAAGCTACCATCAGCAGAATGCCAGGGTTTTCAGTACAGTACCAGGTTGGGAGACTGAATGCCTGCCACTGCTACCCCACCCCAGAGGGAGGGATTGCAAGACTAAGGAATAGTCCAAGGAGAGGGTGAGATACACGGAGTTTCAGTCTTCTGGGGTCTCATTCCCCCACTCCCCATTCATTTCCTCTCTGTCTTTCTCTGGTCATTGCTGTTTCTTTCCTGGTCTCTTTCCTCTATGTGTTCTCTCCTTTTCCCAGTCTCTGTAGCTCTGTGCCTTCTCTGTGTCTCTGACCCACAAGACACAGAGTGCTGTTCCAGCCCTTCCAGCTCCAGTTAACGTGAAGAGGGGGATGGAGTCGGGTGCTTCCTGGCCTGACTGAGCATCTGACCGATTGTGGTTGCGCGAGAGCCTTGGGCCAGGAAGGAGGGGAGAACAAGTCTTCGAGGGCCGGAACTAAGTCTCCAGCTCCTGCTCCCTTTAGTTCAGCCCACGCAGGTTTGATTCTATTTTAAAGATAATTTATTAGGACATGATACAAAAGCCACCCACCCCCCAAAGAGCACGTAATAGATTAAGTTCTGTAGATAAGAACAGGCATGCACTTTCCTCCCCCATGTCTTTCTCTGTCTTTGGGGGTGCAGACCCCGTAAAGACAACAGCGACAGGGGACGGTCATGTGGCCGGGGCCATGAGAAGCGAGGTGACAGCGACGGGGATGCAGGCAGACAGTGGAATGGCAAGAGGTACGTGCAACCCCCCCTTAGGGCGGCCTGCTGGCTGCAGGGCGGATCTGGACAGGCCGGGGTGGGGGTTGGGGGGAGGGTGGGTCAACGCTCGCGCACGCACATCTGGAAGGGCCGCGGCAAATTGCCGAGACCGGAGCTGAGTGGGGTCAGGTCGATGTCCTCGGGCGCCCCCAGCGGATGCAGCGAGAAGCTCTGCAGGATAGTCGTGAAGTAGAGGAAGAGCTCCATGCGCGCCAGCGCCTCCCCCAGGCACAAGCGGCGTCCTGCGGGGTGTGTGGGGCGGAGGGTTGGCGCCATGAGCAAAAATGGCTCCATTCCCAACTTTCCAGAGGGAAAGATGTAAAGAGTTGGGGACCTCACAGAACTACTCATCTAAAGGTCTGGGAAAGGCGTTTTAAGTAAATCGTGGACCAGAATAGCCTGGTTGATAGGAGACGTGGGTTCGATTCCTGGCTTTTCGATTGGCAGGTTTGTGATTTGCGGAAGTCGCCCTTTTCTGGGCATTTCAAATGGGGATGCTAATAGTGCCTCATTAGGTTGTTGTGAATGGTAAATGCAGATAAAACAGACAATATCGTGTTTATGCAGGACTTACTATGCCTCCTGTTCTACCCTAGTGCTACACCGCCATAAATTTAATCCTCACAACAACTCCAAGAGGTGGGCCTTGTTACTATCTCCTTTTAATGGTGACATTGGGGCACAGAGGGGTGAAGTAACACATTCAAGGCTATAAACTAGGAGATGACAGTTTATAGGGATCTGGCTCCAAAGCTTAGCTCCTGGCCTCCCCTCTTACAGCTCTTCTCAGAGGCAGCACCTGGCCCACCTACTCTTTCTTTCTCAGCGCGCCTGCCCCCTACTTAGTTAAATAGATTTTTTCCCCTCCCAGTCGGGTGAAGACTAAGAATATTAGAAACACCTCAACTGCGCCACCCTGTGGTGAGATTGATAGTGACCATTTAGGAATTAAATTATTCTTCCTCCCCACCAGGATTTTAGTCGTTCTTTGCCTGTAGGAGCAGAGGTGAGAGGGAGGATTAAGCCAGAGGGTTTGGAGAGAGGAATTAAGACTGGGAGGATGTAAGTAGGAATATGACGTTGCTCTCACCGGCTGAGAAGGGCATGAAGGCGGGGCTTTTCTTGAAGGACTGCTTGTCATCCAGAAAATGTTCAGGGTTGAATTCCTGGGGCTTCACGAACTGGCTGGGGTCACAGTGGACTGTGTTAAGGAGGGTGATGATATCCGTGCCCTGTGTGAGTGGGAGGCAGAACCAGAGGTTGAGAAGGTTGGGAGGTTCTCAAAGTAGGATTCCCACTCTGTGCGACTGGGGGTCCTGGAGGCCTGATGAGGGAGTGGGGGTGGTGAGTATAGGACTCTCTCAGGGTTCCAGAAAACATGTGTGGGTGTCTGGGGTTCTCAGTGATGGGCCCTGTGTTATTATTGGAGTATGAAGCCTGGATATTGGATACCTCCCCTCCTTTGTGGGAGCAGATTTGGAATTTCTGGGGAGAGGGGGAGGTCTCTGAGAACAGTGTTTAGGCACAGGAGGTCCCCAGGGCAACGTCCTAGACCCTGGGGATTCCGGAGAGGGGTCCTAGGCAGGGAACCTGTCATGGGGAAGGGTCCGCATGGATCCAGTCCGCTGTGGTTCAGGGCGGGTCTGGGAAGGGTGTGAGGTCTGGCTGTAAGGGCTGTAGGTTGCCCCTTGCTAGGGCTCAGGGTGCCGGGAGCTAAGGTTGATGTGTTGATTGCTAGGGACCGGGGGTCCTCCTGGGATGTCAGGTGCAAGGGATGCCTCTCCCTAGGGTGCAAGTTGGCGTTTGCCAGTGCCCGGAGCACCTTGGGTATCACGAATCCGCGAAAGTTCGTGTCCCGAATGACGCGGTGCGGCAAGTTCATGGGGATGACGTCTGCGAAGCGCTGCACCTCGTGGATCACCGCGTCGGTGTAAGGCATGGCCACTCGGTCCTCCACGGTTGGCCGCCGCTCTCGGCCCACCACGCGGTCGATCTCCTCCTGTACGCGAGCTGGTTATGGAGGAGGGCGGGGGACGTAGTGGAGAGTCTCAGACGGCCCGGGGGACAGGGAAAAGGTGCAAGTGCGTGCGAAAGTGTGGGAGGGGTCCAGTCAACCGACCGGGGTGCTGCTGCAGGGGCGCTGCTGCAGGGGCGCACGTGAGGGTGGGCGGGAGCCTCGGAGGGAGAGGACGGGCTCTGAGACGTAGAGGAGGGTGAGTTTGGTTTAGGCGAGGGCTGCTAGAGGCTAGGTGTGCGGGAGGGGCTTCGGGGCTCCCAGAGACCGGGTCCCGCGTGAGGCCAGACGGTACGCATCCTGGTCGGACGCCGCCGTGGCCGCGAGGCCCGGGCTCCTGGAAAGACTCAGAGGTGGGATGGAGGGAGACGTGGTAGCCGGCAACGCTGTGTGGGCGGGGTCGGCTTCCTGGGCGGACCCAGCGGAGGTTGGAGGGCGCGGCTCTGGGCGGAGCCTGTGGGCGGGGCTTAGCGGCGAGCGGGCATCCCCACCTGCCTGGGGGCGCGCGCACCTTGCACTTTTGGGTACTTCATGAGTATGAGGAAGGCGTGGCGCAGTGTGGTGCCCACGGTCTCGGTGCCGCCGAATAGCAGGTTATGTGTGGTCATCAGCAGGGTATCCAAGTAGAAGTGACTCAGCGGGTCCTGCTTTTCCTGCGGGGGTTGAGGAGTGGGGGGTCAGGCATGGGCTGTGTGAACCTGTGTGACCTGCTCCCTGTAACCTGCACGCCGCTCCCGGGTGCCAGTTAAGTCCCTCTGCTTTAACTTCCTTTCCTCTGGGGAATGGGGGAGCTCGGGAGGGTGGGGTATCGGGAGGGCGGGGTAGGGAAAATCTCTACCGCAGGACCTGCAAGTAACATTGCACAAGAGCTTTAACGATTTCTTAACGAGCCGAGCCGTTAATTGGCAGTGGCGGGGAATGGCTCCCGGCTCCAGTCCTGCGGAGCCAGGTGTGCCAGCTTCATTTTCTGCTTGTGTGGAGATCCTACCGGGCCCGCTCAGCCCAGGATCCTTGTTGGCTTGAGGCAGGGGCAGCAGGTCAGACCAGAGAAGCCCAGGTCAGTCCCAGGTTGGACCTGGGACTTCCAGGCAGGGCTTACCTGTGCTATCTTGGTGAGAAAGCAATCGATGAAGTCCCGGGGAGAGTTGGGGTCGAAGGACTCCTGGTGGTCACGGACGATGCGGGCGATGAGTTCCTTCACTTGCCCGTAGTTCTTGAAAAGGCGTCGGTGTCGCCCGGGGATCCAATCCAAGAGGCCCGGAAAGATGTTGTACATCTGGGCACGGGGCAGAGTGGGAGGAATTTGGGGACACTGCTGTGTGTATGTGCAAGCGTGCGTTGCCAGTGGGGTCAGGATGGATAAGGTAGCAGGCAAGGGGTCTTGAGGGGGTATCTAGGTTCTGGAGAGGTGGGGTGCTGGTAGAGGCTGTGTGAGTGTGTGTGTGTGTGTGTGTGTGTGTGTAGATGCAGGAAGTGGGCGATGCCTGTAACTCGGGGGAGGGATCGGGCAGTTGGGTGGCAACCCCTTCCCCACCCCACTTTCTCCCCTTGTGCCTGGACTCCGTGGAACCCCTCAAACCCGGCGACCTCCCCCACCCCTAACTAGGCCTCCTGACCTCTCCCCAGGGGCTGCTCATGATTTGGAAGTTGTCATTGATGAGGCGGATAAAGGTGAGCAGACGCTTGTCGTCATATTCGAAGCGGCTGCCGAACAGCACGGAGCAGATGATGTTGGAGACCGAGCGGCTCAGCACAAAGGTAGGGTCGAAGGGCTGGCCTGCGGGTGAGGGGTTGATGGGTCGGGGGTGCAGCTCGGGAGACACCATGCACAATGCATCAGACCTCATGCAGTAACAGAGGGACGAGTACCACACCCGAGGGAACTGTGACATTGCAGCTACAGAACATGCAGAACACCCCCAAAGTCCTCACAGCACAGGACCCAGCATGTCCTGCAGCCCGTCAGTGACAAGACCCAGCACTGAACAGGCTAGTCGTGGCCACACCACACCAGCGGGCCTGAACCAGCCAACATGGAACAACCCACGTTACATGACAACCTGCCACCACAGCGACACACCTAACACCCAGTGAATGAGCCAACCGCAGAACAGACTGCAGAAAACAGGACCCCAAACACACACATCCCCATGTGGTTAGCCATCACATGATAGCACACCCCAGAAAACTGGGTCTGGAATTTGATTGACATAGCCTGGATCCTGGCTTGGCCACTGAGTCTCCATGTGACCTGAGTGGTCTTGACTTCCCTTCTCAGCCTGTTTTCTCTTCTGTAAAATGGGTTCTTCCCATGGATCTCCTCAGGGGCTGTCCTAAGGAGCTGTTGTGAGTAAGAAGTACTTAGCTAAAAGTCTGGCCCAGGGTAAAGTCTGTTACAAACCAGGGTGGTGTGGTAGACTGAGCAATGCCTCCCCTGTTCCCCCAAAATGTCCGTATCTTGTGCATATGAGATTGAGTTAAGGATCTTGAGCTGCACATTAGTCTGAATTAGCTGGTGGGCCTGATGTAATTACAGGGGTCCTTGTAAGTGGGAGGCAGAAGGATCTGAGTAAGAAAAGGTGATGATGAAAGGAAGGAGGGAGAAAGAGAGGGATTAGAGGATGCTGTAGAATTGTCTTAGGAGATAGAGGAAGGGGCCCTAAGCCAAAGAATGCTGGTAGCCTCTAGGGGCTACAAAAGGTGAGGAAATGGACTTTCCCCTAGAGCTTCCAGGAGGAATGAGCCCTGCTCTAACCTACTTTGTTACACTGTAACAAAGCCCACTGTAACCTTTGACTTCCAGAGATTAAATTTGTTTTGCTTAAGTCACTAAAATGGTGGTAATTTGTTACAGCAACAATAGGAACCTCATACAGGCAGATATTATTCTTTTACTTACATGGCATCACTTAATCCCTGTAGCACCACCTGCTACGTTCCTACTTCCCCCAGGCTAGCAACATTTGGAGATCAGGCTAGAGGACTGTTTGCCTCTCTTTGCCTCAGTTTTTTTTTTCTGTAAAATGTGACTTGTATAAGAATCTACACCTTAGGTCTGGGTGACTTTTCAAGGATTGATATTCAACAGAAAGTTCTGGACAGCACTGTGTAAACAAAGGTTCTTTTTATTCACTTTTCCCCCATGGGTTGACAGTTTTGAGCCAGGTTTAAATTCCAGTGCTGCCACTTCCTGGGCACAGACTTAAACTTTTGGGGCTTGAACTTCATCACCTGTAGTAACTCCCCAGAACTGCCGGGAGGGTCAAACTGTTAACACTAATATTGTACCTGGTATCCAGTTAGCATTCGCTCCATGGGCACTCCTGTGCTAAGTGTGGACTTGGGTGTCATTAAGACAAGGGCTTAAATCTTGGCCCCTCCACTTAGCTTTTGTTCCTTCACCAGCTGGCATTACCCCCACCCCCGCCCCGCACTGCTCCACTAGTTGTGCTCAAAGTACCACCCAGAGACTGTGCCACAGCTGTCACCTTCCCTCAGAGCAAACGTTGCACCACCTGCGGATTCACCTCCAGGGGGCGCCACACACCTGGCCGGCTCAGCCAGCCGCCTCCGGGAATTTTGAGTTCACACCCACGCTATGGTATCAGGCAGTCTTGACCCCTAAGTAGACCGGAGGTGAGTTCAGGACCGACCGTCAGTTTTCCGAAGCTCCGCCAGCAGGAAGCTGCCTTCCTCCAGGATCCGCTCCTCAATGCTCCTCTTGCCCATTCCGAAGTTCCGCAGAATCTGGACAGAGAATCTCCTCAGGGCCTTCCAGCGCTCCCCGTTGGAAAAGGCGATGCCTGCGGAGGAGAGGAGGGCGCGCTGAATCAGTGCCTTGTCTCCCAGACGGTGGCCAACGGGGTCCCCTTTTCTGGTGTTTGCTGGGAGAGAGACTGCCCCTTCCGGGCTTCTCTAAGCCCTCCCTGACCCTCCAGCCTGGATGGGTGTCTCCTTGCAGCTTCTATAGCGCCTGGGGCTTCCCTCTCCACAATCCTGATAGTTCTGCCTGTTTCCCACGCACACCTGGTCACTTTGGGGCTCGCTGACCGCGATGTGTCTGTCTCCATCACTGAACTCTGAAGGCAGGGAGGGGGTTTGTCTTGGTCCCCACTGTGCCCCTGGTAGTGTCCCGTGCAGGCTTATCACACAGGAAGTGCTTATTGGTTTATGAATGTACAATAAGGGAGAGAAGCAAGAAAAATGAGGACACTGGGAGCTCCTCCAGGAACAAGACAGCGCCTGTGCTTTTTTCTTCCCGGATGCAGTGTCCTACTTCCTGAACTCATTTCACCCCATGTTAGTTCCTCATGGGTCTTCTTCATTTTTTAAGTCTTAGCTTAGAGGTCCCTTCCTCCAGGAAGCCTTCCTGGTCATCACTTCCTGACTGAGTCAGGTGCTTCTTTTGGGCGCCTGTAGTAACCCAGGCCTCCTCCTTCCAGGCCTAACCACTCTGGGCTGGTGATGGAGCTGAGTGTCCCATAGGGCTGGGAGCCACAACAGGGTTCCCTCTCGAGTATATTCACCTTTGGTGCCAGTGAAACTGGCAGAGAACTAGAAACTAACAAAAAAACCCCCACAAAACACTATCATGTTTGGCCTTGCATTGTATGCATTGTCTCATCGGCTTTTTGTAACCAGATTCTCATGATAGCAGACTAAGGATCAGAGAGGGGAGGTTACTTACTCAGAGGCACACAGCCAGTCAATGCTGCTACGCTCACGCACAGCACTGAGTAATTAGTATTATGAGAGATGATATGTGTAGCCAGTCCTATGCAAAAGTAGCAAGGTGTCTTCCTAACTGCCCTGTTTCCACCTCCTGGCATCTGCTATATCTGTTTTCTTTTTCCTTCATCTGCTATATCTGGACAGGTGCAGTCATAAGATTAAGCCCAGGAAAGGGGACAGGAAGGCAGAAAGTATACTCAATATATACTGTTGTTGTTTTTTTTTAACTAGATCTCTCCAATTCCAAATCCTGGGGATAGTTGTGGCCCATCTGGTGTAGATGCCACGGGGTAACCCTAGGAATCCTTTAGAGGAAGAATAGCCAAGCAAATCTTTGGCTCCCCGCTTTTCATCAAAGGGCTTTTTCCCCTTTCTCTCCTACCTCTCTCCTTTCTCCTTCCCTCCCTCCCTCTCTTTCAATAAGACATTTATGTTACAAGACCAGGTGATTTCCAAACCTGTGGCGAACAGGGTATTGAGTCAGGAGACATGTTCACAATGTGAGCTGCTGGGTGGGAGGGGCTGGAGTGGGCTGGGTTGGGATGGGAATGACCATAGGGCATGCTGGGAGAATAGGGCATTGATGGAAAATTGGATTTGAGGTCAGGGATGGGGTAGAGTTGGGTAGAATAAGAAGGGTTGGTTGGTTGGGGTTAAATTGAGTTTGGCTTTGGGTAGATAAGTGATGAGGTTGGATCTGGTGACGGCGGTGGGGTTAGGCCTGAACACGGGGCTGGGGACTGACAGCTTCAGTAGGTGATCGCGCTGGAAGATGAGGCCGTGGAGTTCAGCTTGACTCCAGCTTAGGACGGGGACTAAGTGGCTTTTGGGGCAGGGCTTATAATGGACTGGAGGCTGGGGGGGATGTGGCCGGTGTTACTGATGGAGATGGGGTGAGGGGTGGAGTGGGGAACTAGGAGGTCAGTTGAGGGGATTGGATTGAAGTGGACAGTGAGGGCTGGGGTCAGATCATTTGGCCACTTGACTGAAATGGAAATTGGATGATTTGGGACAGGGACAGGGGCAGGGACGAGGAGGAGCATGGGGTGGTGGGGAGGGAGGAGATTGGTATGGAAGGGCAATTCAAGATGGTGGTGGGGTTTGCATGGGGGGAAGGGGGACAGACTTTAACCCTCGGCTGGCACCGCCATCTCATCTGCTGTCATCAGCGAGGTTAGTGGCCCTGAGTGGCACCGAAACTGGCTGTCCAGTCTCTCATCCTGATTCCCTCTCTTAGCATGGAAGAGGTCGGAGGTGAAGGAGAGGGGCGCAGGCTTACCGTTGCCCTTTGTGAAGTTGAAGAAGACCGGGTAGTCTCCCCGGCCGCTGAACTCCTCCCCTTGGTCCACAAGGGCCTCTTTCACCGTTTGGTATCCGCTGAGGACCACCACCCTCCTGGGCCCCAGGTAGACTGTGTACACCGAGCCGTACTGCTTGGTCAGCTGCGGTGGGAAGACACGTCACAGGGAGCCCTGGGCCATGGGCCCCACCCCTTCCCTTCATCCCCAAACTTAGGCCCTTGCACCTTGGTGAGGGAGGTGAGCATGTCTTGGGAGCGAAGCTGCAGCAGGTTGCCCAGGAATGGGAGGGGCCTGGGGCCCGGGGGCAGCTGCCCCTTGCCCCTGGAGTCATTGGTCAGAAGCAGGTACACGAGAGCCAGGATAAGGAGCAGGATGCTTATGCTCACGCTGTCCATGGTGGCCGCCGCGGGTGCCTGGGGGCGGGGGGGGGGCAGGGCTGAGCGGGAGTGGGGGCCTCTCGCTTCCCATCTCCTTCTGGAACTTGCCTTCCCCAGGCAGGCTGGAGATGAAGGCAAATGGAGAGAAGAAAGATAAAGAGGCAGTGATGGGAGAGGAAAGGTCGAAGTACAGAGACAGACAGTAAGAGGGACAGGGACGGGGACAGATGGATGGGGACAGAGACACGTGGAGGTGAGGGACACAGAAAAATAGAGAGTGCTAATTATCTGTCAATATCTGCCATTCACCAATCTATCACTTGATTGATATATCAATCTGTCATCCCCCCCCCCACCCATCCTTCATCCATCTAGAGTCTGACTCAGATAGAGACATGATAAAGAGACACACACACAAAGACGGAACAGATAAATCAGGACACAAAGATAGAAACCGGAGAGAGAATCACGGGGCGAGAGGCTGGCAGAGAGAGCCTAGAGAAAGAGACCGAGCTGGAGGGACACAGCTAGAGAAAGACTGAAGAGAGAGGTGGAATGGCCGAGGGAGATACTTACTGAGTGACAGAGAGACGGATTCTGAAAGAGAGAGAAAAAGGGTGAGGAAGGAAGAGACAAACTGACCCCAGAGACTGAGGGAGAAATGAGCGACAGAGAGAAGAAAAATAGAGACACAGCGAAGAAGAATAGAGAGGAGATCAGAGAGGCCGGCAGAAACTGACACCAAGACAGGCTGAGGGGGGACAGAGGCAGAAAGACACAGAGGGATGCAAGTGTCCTTGTACTGGGGGGCTGGTCACCTTCCAGAGCGAGATGCCACCCTCTGGGCGAAGCTCCCCATGCCTGACCCTGGCGTGGAGCTCCAAATGCTGTCGAATGAATGAACAGAGTCCCAGAGAGCGCCCCAGAAAGACACAGCCAGAGACCCTGAGAACCCCCAGAAGCTGTGACCGGGGGCCCCTGCCAGTCTGAGAGACAGGGAGACAGAGCCAGTGACCCCCTCCCTTGAGAGCTGCCCCTCTGCCTCTGCCACCCTCCCTGGCCCTTTACCTGCTCAGCTGCAGGGGCAGCTGAGGTGTGTTCTGGAGGCGACTGGCTGAGGCTGCCCAGATGTGCGCACTGCAGCTCTGGGTGTCCCTGGGGGGTGCAGGGGCTGCCTTTAAATCATCTCTGTCTACACCCTTCTGCCCCCCCTCCCTTGTTCTCCCAGTGACCTTTAATCTCCTCCCATCTTCCTGCCTTACTGTGTTAGCGCCTTGGGGCTCCCCGCCAGCTGGAACGCAGCCTCCGTGGGGTCTGGCACCTTCCCGTGCTCTCCTGCGCAAGGTTCTCTGCTCTCTCCACTGGGGCCCTGGTGGTTCTCCGCCCTGGAGAAGGGCAGAGGCCTCTCTTGTGCCATTCAGGGTCTGGGGTCTGGTTTTGGGGGGCTGGGGTGTGGGGATGTGGCGCACAGTGTGTCAAGTGCAGGGGCTCTTTGGGCGCTGGGTTTTATTTTTCAGGTTCAAGTTCATTTCTTTCACTGTCTGGTCACAGGGACTTGGGCAAGGCGCTCTTTGTTCTGGCACAGCATGCTCTCCTGCTGGAGGTCTATTTCACAACCCTGCCCACCAGCCATTTTCTGTCTCTCATGCCTGCTGGCTGGATTTCTGCCTCTGAATCTTTCTGTCTCTCTGTGTCTCCGTCTCCGTTCTGTTCTGATTCTCTCTGCTCCTCCATCTGTGTAGGTTTTCTTCAGCCACCTTCTCTGTGCTCAGGGTCTCCTTTTGCTCTCATGCTCTTGCGGTGGGCAGGGCTGAAGCCTGGCTGAGCTGGAAGGAGGCTCTGAGAGAAGGGAGGGGCGGTGGAGCCCCAGGAGAAAGGAACTCAGACTTAACACCCTGTTCCTCCTAGCCACGTACCCACCGCCCACATAGCCCTCTACCCCACCTCCCAAGCACCCCCAACCTCTCAAGCTCTGCCTGTTCTTG
Source organism: Scalopus aquaticus (assembly GCA_004024925.1). Lineage (NCBI taxonomy): Eukaryota > Metazoa > Chordata > Mammalia > Eulipotyphla > Talpidae > Scalopus > Scalopus aquaticus. Next base: position 24,990 of record PVIJ01018706.1, read on the forward strand.
GCTTCTGCCCCAGGATCTGGCCTTAGTTACCAACTCCTGGCCAAATCTGAAGGACCAGCTGGGGCTGGCAAGGACTGGGTGCAGGAGGGACTGGGCACAGGGTGGGGTGGGGGGGAGCTCCTGAGGTCAAGGGTCTGGGAAGTCAAGTGGATGTGTGGGTGCTCCCATGGGTCTGTGGATACACAGTTTGTTTGCCATTCCCATGGGGGTGGGGGAGGAAGTGCTTGGAGGTCCTGGGGAATTTGATACCCCAGGTCCCCACACCAGGGGGGGAATGGAGGTGGGGCCCATGCTTGTTTTAAGTCCCAGCAAGGCCAGTTAGGGCAGGTCCTGGAGCAGGGGTGAGGGCTAGATTATGTGATTATAGATCTCTAATTTCCCTTGGCATCTACCCCTACTTCTGGGGGAGAAGCCAGTACTCGCTTCATGGGTATCCCATAAGTTCTTTTTCCCCTAACCCCAGAACTTGGTTGAGAGGGGCCTGATGGGACTGCCTCACTGGGGACCCTGTGGAGGTTTAAGGTGCTTTGCATTTGTTCTTGTGGTCTGACTTGCTCTCTTGCTGGAGGGGGGGCCTGGAAAGGGGAGCCTGGGGTAGGGGGAGCCTGGGAAAGGAGACCCTGGGGTAGGAAGGCACGTGCCTCAGCACTCTTGATGTTCAAGGAGGGGCT